>JABWTJ010001269.1:0-90804 GCA_016801875.1 Solanum sitiens
GGAGCTATGAAACATCACCACCCATTACTTTAAGAACCTTAATGGCACAATTGACTTCAATTGGCTTAGCGAGAAGGCTTCATCCAACTTTCTTTTGCAAATACCATTTCTATACACAGCACACGGGAAATTACACAATATAGAGTAGTGAAAACATATAATGAAGTAGCTCCATGTACTTAGAATGGGGAAAGAAATATTGTTAGCTATTTGGAGATAGTACGCTGCCACCATGCTTTCTTTTCTAGAAATAGAACTTATGAGAATCACTTCATTGATATTAATTGCAGGTGGCAGATTTCATGCCAAAAGGATATAGAATCGAATAGCCTTACATACCTTATATTTATGACCAATACCACTATCACAATTCAGCCTTCCTTATTGGGTGCTAATCTACAACATAAGTCATGATTAAGCTAACATCTGCAGCTAATCACAATAAGGTTCTCCAAAACAGTAGCTAAGAATATTTGATGGAAATCAGGCCCATACAACCCTTACATAAATGGTGAACCACCACACCCTTCCTCTACATATTAATACAACTTCAAACATCATTTCCAAAGATACCCAAACAGCCCTCAACAACAATATTCATAAGGCAGCCACTAACAATCTCAAATCTTTCAGCATAATAGGAGAATATTGACTCAAAGATTTATCACAATCCATGAATTCTTGATAATCATATACAAAATTCTCCACTCCAAACATTATCAAAGAGAGGAAAACAAATGGGTTGAAGTCTTACCTTAATTCTAAAAATTTATCCTCTAAACTTGTACTTCAAGAATTCAAACTCTCCTTCAAACTCTTACTTGAAAATTTAGACAGCACTCAAGAACTCTAAGGTGTTTTAGGGCTGCTAATTGAAGCCAAGAGAGACCAAGAAAGAACTTAGGAAATCTGAAATTTTTGCAAGTTCAAAATGGAGAATAAGACTTGATCCTTATCCTTTGAAAAAGGAGGTGTTATGGCCGACACTCTTGACCAATTTTGGGCCATATAATGTCAAGTAGGTGCCCCACCTGCTTGTCCTTTTAACTTGGGCCCTTTTGGACTTAATATTATTGGACCTTGGCTGTCCATTTTTCCTTTGTTCTTTTAATCAGCTTGGGACAGATTAGTGCAAGTAGGTGGTACACACTTGGCCCAATAACATGGTAAAACAAATCTTAGGAGGTCATGTACTTACTTAGTTTCACTTGGGCTTTATCCATAATGGCCAATTGGCAGATTTGGCTGTTGGGCCTTCTTTCATTCACATTTTCTTTAATAGGTTTGGGCTTCAAATGAGCCCCTAAATATAAGCCTAAATCTGGTCAATCAAACTTGGGCCCTTTAACTATAATATAGATCAAGTAGGTGATGCAGCTGCTAGCTCAATTACCACCTTACTATAATTACTTAAATACTTTCCATCGGAGTTAACTTGCAATACATATGCTAAAACGTGCAAGGCATTACATCACCTTCCAAGCTAGTTTAAACCAACACTAATCATGTAAGAAACATGATCCCTCACCTACACTATAAGTATAAGTCAAGTATAACATGAATAGAACTACCACATACAAAAATACAGGCCGTTACAGACCCTTACCTATGTACCCCTATATGAAGGTGTGATTATCTAAGGTTAGGAGTCTTGGATGCAATGTAAAATTTATCTTGTCTCCAATGCTAAATTATTATGTGTGATGTATGCTTGAAGGTGCATTGTGGTCTTAAGAGGGTGGCTGCCTCAATATGTTGTTGATAGCCATTATGTGATCATGTTGACCAATGTACACACACTTACACCTAATGCATGCCTCCAAGTAGTATACGTTCATGGTGTCTAATGAAAGGGTATTCTCATATGCACTTGTGTCTACTAATATGCATGTAATGTATATGCCTTTGAGGTATGCTATGTGTCTCTTAAATAGGATGACTTGATAGGTGTACTAGTATGGACAAGGGTATGGGACCTTGTCTACGCATTGAACATGAGTGCCTTGATAGGATAGTTCCTAGGTTTGTGATATATGTACATGAATATGAATGCATGAGCATGTTATGAATATGACTTGTATGCTATGGGGTCAAGTATATGATGTGATGAAGTATGAATATGTATAGCGTATAAATGTGTTTATATGAAAGGATTGCTCATATAGTTACACCTATACTTTTATGCATGAATGAAGTACAAGTATGAACATGTGTGGCCTAAGGGTGTTTATGTGAAAGGTATGCTCCCCTATATGTATACACACACATGAAAACATGTCTATGATACTTGTATGATAATCTAGTCAATAGAGGGGCTCTTGAAAGGTTTTCTCAAGGGTATCCTAAACTAGATGGTGCTTGAATATGTTATGTCCATGTGAAAGGGTTTCACACATGATTTGGGTTGATGAACTCTCATCTATGACCTATGAGCTAAGAATATGAGGAGTCAATCTAGTAAAGTCAAATTTTATAAAGTAACGTTAATAAAGGCTTTCAATAAAGGGAACTTAGCTTGACACCGAGTGAACATAGATGAGGGGTGCCACTTCCCAATGTGGGAAGGCTTGTTCACCATAGTTCCCACGAGGTGGATAACTACAATGACCCATTTGTCATAAAGAGGGTTTCCATATATGCCTCCAAGTTCCATAAATTATGCTTTCCCATAGGATTTAGCAAGTGATATTACCTAATATGTTAGCATGATGTGAATGTTCTACTTTGGCAAAGTGGAGCCCCTTTCCTTGGTGTAAGGTTCTACAACACCAAATTCCATGTTTAGCCCCCATGGTCTTAGTGTCGGTTAAGGCTATAGTTTCCCTAAAGTAATAATGGACAATGGAAGTAAAGGACCCTAACTAGGATAACCTAAGGGAAGTTTCTTAATGTAGGTGAGGGTATGGGACTTTACCTATGCATTGCACAAGTAGATCATGAGGGAAGTTCTAGGAAGGTGTTCTAATGTATATAACTATGTTTATGTTCATTGTGCATGACATTGTAGTGTCCTCTACTTGTTGTGATGAAATGCATGTTATGGGTCCTAATGAGTCTATATGATGTGGTCTTACCTTATATGCATAATGTTAGTCTTATTGACTATATGATGAAATTCTTATTTGGTATTCCTGTAGTTGACTATAATATCATAGTTGGTATATGAAGAACATGTTAAGGCTTGTAGTCTCCTTGTAGGTTTACTTAGGATGTGTGAAGTTATGGGACTTCCCATGTACATTGCACTAGTAGGCTTAAATAAGATTATGAGTAGGGTTTTATGTTTTCCTTGTGAAGTGAAGTCCAATGTGTGACGTTAATGTTGAGTATTGTCCTAGTATGATGATGTTAGAAGACTTGACTTGTATTTGTTCTTGCAATGAGTCCTTATATCTAGTCTTGTAATGAGTCCTTCTGTGTGGTCAATAAAGAATGTTCGGCCAAAATATGAGTTATATGTCTTGTTAAATGAAATGGTTCTATGAATACATTTGTTGGGTTAATGAAGGTTTTATGCATGTTTTCATTGTGGCCTTAAGGTGGTGCTTGAGTGCAGATAGTGTAATGGAACATTATCTATAAATTGCACTAAGTGTCACTAGAGAGTTATTTGGAAGGTTAAGGAGTTAAGAAGAAAAATAGAGTTCACTGTAAAAGGGAAATAAGCTTACTGTAACATAAAATGAGCTTACTGTAAAGTGATGCCAATTATGCCTTACATGCAATGTATGGTTTTATATGATGTTATGACTATTGTATATGCCTAGATTAAGTATGTGAATTGTATGATGCTTATTTTATTAAGTTTTATTAAGTTTTCACAAAATGGCATGATGCATGGTTTTAAGTAAAATGTCCCTTTTAAATGCATGTTTTTTCATGGTTTTCATACTTAGTGCATTCTTGTACATAACACCATTCTTCAATACCTTTTTACACAAAGTGTAGGTTATGTATGCTCAAAGTATGTCCCTATGATGAAGGGCTTGATATGTGTTCCTGAAGCTCAAAGAAAGGAATCCTTATGATTCAAGGGAGTTTATGTTAAAGTCATGTAATAGTTTAGTTATGTATTATGTTATAAGGTCTGTGTCCCTAATATACTCTAATTATGTAGAGTCTAACATGGAAAAGAGACTTAGAGTCTAACTATGTACTTATGATATTTTATATATAATGGAAGTGATGTATCTAGCATATGATGTTCTATGAAAGTCTTAAATTTTTCTCTAAATTTACCTATGATAATGCGATTAATGATAACTATGGACTTTTATAAGACCTCTGAGAGGTCAAGTACACCATGTTACTTCTAGGGGGTTCTCCCCGGTTGTGACATTAATTAACCACCCCATAACTATAACGCCCCCCAAAAAAACTAACGTGAACTAGAGCCTCATGGTTGTTTCTTGAGTTTATTTTAAGTTAAACTGAGTTAGTTTAGTGTCCTTAGGCAGTGTGTGAAGTTTTGTTAGGTTTGGCGTTCAATCGACCAAGAACGTCCATGACATTTGGATGGTATGCCTTAAAATATACTTGTGTGTTTTGGTGTGTTTGGATGAGTTTTACGTGTTCGTTTTACTTGAAACTTTCATTGGATGTTACTAAGACCTAGACGACTTAGTTTAGGGGTTTAACGTCTGTGCACGACCCCACCTAGGACCAACAATGGGCCCTAGATGAAGGGCCCAAGACTTGGGCAAAATCAGCCAAAAAGCAGTGGCCATCGACGACCCTAAGAACGGTCTGTTGGTCCCTCAACGGTCCGTCGACCTAGGGCGTCTATTGGACCAGTGAGTTCAATTGGCCATTCTCCATTTGGAGCTAATTATCCACCAACGAGACCCTACCAATGGTCCATTGGCTCACAGACGGTCCGTTGGTGAAGGTCTCGTCTGTGAGGCCTGCGAAGTCTGTTAAGTGGCTGCCAACTTGGGGTGTTTTATGTAAATACACCCTAAGTATTTACAGACCCTAGGTGTATAATTTTAGTGTTTTTAGGTTATATTAAATTAGTTTTAAACCCTAGACCTAGACAAGACCCCTCACTTCCAAAATTCAAACTCTCTCTCTAAAGACAAACTCTCTTAAGACTCCATTGAAAGCTAGAGGTCAAGGAAGGATAGGAGAACTGGTTGGACGTTTCTCTTCATCAAGAACTCTTGGATTTGGCTTGCTTAGTGAGGTATGGTATCCATTCTTGAATATCTTTTCATTCAAGAAGCCAACTTCCAAAAAGAATTTTAAAAGGGTTTCTAAACTCAAACTTCTTCTAACTTTGATTTCTAGTATGGGTCTTCTTGTATTTAAGTTCTAATGGTTTAAGTGTATTTATCTTGGTTTGAATTGATTATTTTAATGTTAAAACTCCATGAAACTCTTGTTTATGCATACTTCAAGTTTTGGCTTGAAAATGGGTTATGTGAGCATGATTTGAGTAGGGTATGAACTTGGGTCTTCTTGTATTTGTCATGTTGTTGTAGCTACTGCCCTAAGGGCCTTAATATGGTGAAATATTGATAAATTGCATATGGGTGATGATGGTTTGATTTGTTGATGAGTTGCTCTCATTCTATAGTTCTTATTATGAATTGCTATTGCTCTCATTCTATAGTTCTTATTATGAATTGCTATTTGGGTGGTATGGTCCACCTTATGGGTGGCGGTGCTAATTGATGAACTTGATGTTATTTAGTATGTTTTGAATATGTAATCTTGAAGGTCTAATATGTGTAATGAAGAGATAATATAAATGGGTCTTGTATTGTATTTGGTGTAGCTTGAATTGCATGCTTGACCTAGTTTATGTCTAAATGAAGTATATGATTATGAGAAGTATGTAGAGTGTGTAACTTTATGATCAAGGTTAAAGTATGTGTAGAAGTTGATGAGAATGAAATGATGCTTATATGCTAGGTGTGCAGATGTACACACACACTTTAAAGAATGTATTATGCCAAGTTGAGTAAAAAGGGTAATCTTGAGGTGGACACACTTCGTGAGTTGAGATGTAGTGTCTAGTAGCAACCTCTCCATTCCTAGTAAGCTTTCTAAGATAGACTTTTATGTTGAGAAATCCGTGGGGAGTTATGCCTAGCACCGAGAGGATATGAAGGGTAGGTGGATTACACTTCGTGAGATGAGATGTTGTAATCCAAGGTACCTCTTGAGATGAGTACTCCTCGTTAGTAGAGAGTCAGTTACTTAGTAACAATATCCTTATCCCTTAACTATGTGCCCTCATAGGTGTAGCTATTGTAAAAGCCATGTAAACACTAAGAAGCATGACCTTACACTAGGCAAGTAAGGATCCCTCATCCGATAGGGGTTAATATCGAGATTCCATGTCTAGCTCTCAGTGTAGTTGACCCAAGTACCTTAATAGACATGTTAAGGGTCAAAACCTCCGGGTACGACTCCCCGGGGACAACCCGAAGGGCCCCCAAGTTGGACCCAAACCTTGGACAAGAGGCTGTCCAAGGCAGCGAGCAGGCCAAGATTTTGACATGTCCTGTGCGACACGTGCCTAGAACTCACCTCACTGTCCCAAAAATTATTTGGCGCAGAATTGGGAGGCTGCCCCGTGATGTACAGCACACTCCCAGATTCGGTTGCGTCGTTTTTAAGTCAATTTTGACATGTCTAAAAGTCCCAATTCGTGTGGGGTGTTTTGGTAACTCAAGGGATATTTTATTAACTGATTTTAGGACCTTTTTAAACCCTTTCCCAAGCAAAACCTCAACACCCACTAAGAAATGAAATTCCCAAAGTTATATTCTCTTCCAAAAAACCCCAAAACCTCAATTGAAGACCAAGTTCAAGAACAAGCTATGGAGTTGGTTTCTTGGAGTTTTCTTCTCAGATGTTCATGGGCTTTTTAATGCATAAGGTATGGTGATCCTTCATCCATATAAAACCATTAATATATGGAGTCTTTCAAAGCTTTTTCCAAACATAATTCTAAGTCAAAATATTCTATATTTCAATCTAGCCATGGGTTCATTGTTTGATTTCAAAATCATTCTAATGATGAATATATGTTTATCTACTAATTTTATGATGGATTTCTATCCAATTTTATGAAGAACTCATGATCCTCCTAATTTCTCAAATTGGCCTATAATGTGGGTCTTGTGATCTTGATTTCTGGTTTATAGAATTGTGATTAGATTGTGATGAATTGTTTATTGCTATTACTTTCTATATCAATTAAATATGAATTATGGAGGAATGATCAAAGATGATCATTAACTTGGAGATTTGGTAATTTGACATATTTCTTCTAATTATCCTAGAATGTACATTGAATCGTGTTGATTGGTATGGTCCACTTATGGTGGTGGTGTTTACATTCTTGTACATTTTTATGTGTTATGATAATGTCCTTGAAGGCATTAGATGCAATATGAATTGATATGATGATTTCTATGTTAGGAAGTTGAAGGATTTAGCCTTGATTATAATATCATGTCTAAGTGAATTGATGTTATGTGGTGTTATGCGTATAGTCTTCTACACTACTTGTCTAATGAGATGGCAACCTCCATGCTAGTAAGTCAAGGTTTCTAGAAGAAATCTCCTTGTTCCTTAACTACGTTCCCACATAGGACTCTAGCTTAGTGGATCCACCTAGAGTAGATATGTACGAATAGTTGCACCTTCGGCAAGTGGTAACCCCCTCTTTTTGGTGTGGGAGTAGAACACCGGATTCCATATAGCTCACATGGTCTATGTCGGTTATGGCTATGTCTCCCGAAGGTTACTAATTAACAAGATAAGAATATGAACTCTAATCTAAATTCCTTGAGAAGTGTACTTGGTATATGAGTACTATGGACCCTACCTATACATTGCACTAGATGACATCAAGAAATGATAGGATTGGAGACTTTTATGAAGAAAATACTTATTTTATGTATGACTTGTATCAATTCATGTTAGGTGACCTTGTTATGTTAAGATATAAATTATGACTATGCATGTGAATTACACTTATGGCTTCTAAATGGGTTTAATTTGTATATGTGGGCGTATGGGACTCCATGTGTACATTGCACAAGTAAGCTTGTGAAGGGGTTATCAGAGTAATTCACCTATGATATGAACTAAGTGATTTATGACTAAGGTTGTAGTAAAGTAAAGAGTCCTTATATGATGATATGAAGTATGTGGCCTTATGTCTAGTTGTAAGTGAATATGTTATGACTTATTGAATATGTTGTGACTTGTTGAATATGTTATGCCTAGTCTAGGGTGATTTCTTAGGTACACTTGGTGGAAGAAGTATTATTGGATGCTACCTACACATTGCACTAGTGTGACTTAGGAGTTGTCTTAGGCGATGGTTCTTATATGAAGTCGATGTCTATCAGATGTTTATTACATATGACTATATGTGGTTGTGTTATGAATCATATTATGAAAGACTATTGTAAGGTGACCTCAAGGTGATACATTGTATTAAGTAAACTTGAGGGTTACTTAATAGAAGAAGTAAGATAAAAAGAAAAGTAATGTACTGTATGTATTGAATAAGCCTCAAGTATGATAAATGACTTTATGTGCTATTATGAGTAGTATCCATGTCTATATGATGTATGTGAACTATATTGAGCTTATGTGTGCCTATGTTCATGAAGTTTACTAAAAAGACATGTTGTATGATTTCAAATGAAATGTTCTCTTCAAATGTATGCTTTTGCATGGTTGTCATACTTAGTGCATTCTTGTACTAATACCATTCTTCTTCATCTTTTTACACAAAGTGTAGGTGGTGATTGCCAGAGGATGTCTGCTAAAAGAAGGACTTGATTAGATCTCCCAAGTTCAAGTAAAGGCACCCTTATGATCCAAGGGTTGCCTATGTTAAGATGTTTCTTTCAGTTGATGTAATAGCTTAGATTTATATTATATGTTATTAAGGGTCGTTTCCCTATTCTATTCTATTGAGTTGTGTCTTAAGATTGCAAAGAGACTTAGAGTATAACTATGTAATATGAAGATTTTATATTTATATGAGAAGTAATGTTCTAGGATATGATGTGCTATTAAAACTTTTACATTTTCCGCTATTTTTATTACGATTATGCAATGAAAGATGTCTAAGGGCTTGTATTAGACCTTTGAGAGGTCGACGACACCGTGTGGAGATCTAAGAGTGCTCTAATTACTACGGGGTACTTTGGATCGTTACAAATTTGGTATCAGAACTAGGTTCTTTTGTGTTTTGTCCTTAGGTTTCAAAGTCTCGTATTGACACGGCTAGTAGAGTCTCATTTTATTGGTGGTGAGTCTCGACACATCAATGATGCGGGAGACTACGATAGAGTTTCCCTTCTTCACTACTCTTATATCGTGCCATAGAACTTAACTCTATATGATCTCTCTATTATGTTTCCTTATCCGATTATATTTTAGATGTGATTGCTTGGAAGGGATGATTTCTCAATGCTTGAGGGAGAAAAGGTGAGCTTTAATACCTAACTTGGTGTTATGGTTTGATGAGTATATGTGAAGGTGGATTTAGTATATGTGGGTATGGTGCCATTTATGGCTATAGGTGGTTTATGGGGAATGAGATGTTGAGAAGTTATGATATGATATGGTAATAACTTGTTAGTAGTTGTTATGTTTGAATGGAGTTCCCGTTGGAATGATGGATTGCCTTATGATTATGTAGGATGGTAGCATGATGCTATGATATAGGCTTGAAAAGTCTTGGAGAATTTGGTAAATAGTGAGAAAGATGAATGTTACCCTTTTATATGGGAAATGCTTCATAGATGTCCTTGTGAGGATTGGAATCTTTGTATAGGCTTGCTCCTAAGAAGGGGAGATAGTGCGTTGAGCTTAGTAAGGTAATTATGAGGTATGCTAGTTAATGGGAGAACCCTTATGACTAGTTAATAATTACTTCTATGAACCTATTCTAAGAGTGGGAAAAGGGGGAAAAGGGGTTTAGTTCCATAAGTGGGAAGTATGATTACCCTAAGGTGACTTAGGGGGATGTATGATATGTAACCCCTTAGCTCTTCAAGAGAGAGAGAAAATTGAGGTTGACCTACTTTAAAGTGGTTAGTTGTATGTTAAGCTTGAATTTTAGTATGGTCAATTGAGGAAGTGCTTAGATTTTACCTAGGCATGGTTGGTTCGAAAGTTCCACCCAAAAGTGATGACCCTTGTAGGTTGGTCTTGACTTGCCTTGACCTTGGTGTTTATGGTCATTTATGTGCTTAGGCTTAACCCAAGTGGGGGATAATGTGCATAGATGGTAAGAACTTTAGGGCCCTTATTATCCCTATGTTAAGTTCCCTTGAACTTCTCTAGGTTGAAAATCACCTTGAAGTGTTGGTGAGAAGGATGTTCATAAGCTTAGATCCCAAGAGTGGGATGATGTGCTTAGTATATAGGGTTGGTAAGCTATGATTCCCCTAGATTTAAGAGGAGTTGTTGTTAAATGAGTTTATCCTAAGTGGGGGAGGATGATTTGAGTAGTAAGGTTTTAGATACCCATATCTTTTCCTTCTATTCTTACTCAAGCTTGAAACCAAAGAGTTCCTAAGTAGCTTGTTCATGATAGGAGTCTTGCATAAAAGTATAAGTTTCATGTTTTCCATATGCTATGCATGTTTTAAATGACACTAGGTTATGCATTTATCAAAGGTCATTATGCATGAAAAAAAGAGAGGAAATTTTGATAAATTTGCATGTCTCTCATGTTTTTGTGCATCCTTATGTGATAAATGTGCAATATGATTTCATGAGATAGATTAATGAGAATGCTTGATGTCACTTATGATGTATGGTGTATGGCCCCACCATGAGAAATTGAGTCTTCTTTAAGTGAGATAAAATGAGTCTCTTTGAAAAATGAGTGAGTTTTGAGATTTGGGAAGTGTTATTATAGACTCACTCTTGAGAAGTGATGGTTGGTCTAGCCTATGTTTATTGGTGTGCCTATAAATTGTGATAAAATTTTCCTTAATGCTGCATGCTTATGAAATCTAGTGATGTTCTAGAAATAGAAAGATGTAAATTTACTTCCTAATGTTGTAATGTGCTTGGTGTGACCTACCATGTTTGATTTCATAAGGAAGGAAGTATAAGCATAATGTGGTTTGGAGAAAATAAATCCTCCATGATATGAATTAACCTCTATGCATTTCTTTTATGTAAATTCTATGATGCCATGTTTGTATGTTGTGACTAGGAGAAGGTAGTTCCTCCTTGAACAAAGATAAGCATGGTAATGTCATAAATGACATTGATGGTATTATGTCTAGACTATAAGATTTTATTTTATCTACCTTATTAATGTTTCTTGTGAAACTAAATGAAGTGTTCAAATTTTCTCACGAGTTGAAGTGTGGATTATGCCTAAGTGTGCAATTGGAATCCATAGTATGTTTAACCTTGTGATTAAATAATGAACATGCCAAATAAATTTGAGAAGGTAGGTCCTCCAAATGACAATGAATATGAAGAAGTATGTATGCATGAAACGAACTATAGAAGTAGTCCATGTTTGATTATGTTGCCTTGAATGCATGATAGAATGAAGCTTGTGTTCGTTGTAATTTGGTGCATTGACTTTTATGTGATAACATGTATAAGTGTTGTGAGTTGCTATGGAAGTCATTGAGTCCTTGAAAATGTTTAAATGTTTCAAGTGTCATTCGAGGACGAATGTTTCCGAAATGGGGGATATTGTAACAACCCTCAAAATATACTAAGGTAGCTAGAGCCACAAATGTGAATAAAAGGGTTAGTAACATGTTAATAAAGTGTTTTATAGTTTATATAATTGATTTTAAAGTCATTTTGAGGTCAAACGTCAAAGAACGTCCAAGACATTCGAAAGTTGGTCTTTAGACGTGCTAGTGAGTCCTTGTATGTTTGCCTTGTTTTTATGTGTTGTTTGGAGTTGAGACCCTAGTACCTTAATAGACATTTTAAGGGTCAAAACGTCCGGGTGAGACTCCCCCGGGACCACCCGAAGGGGCCCCTAAGGAGGACACAAACATTGGATAAGAGGTTGCCCAAGGCAGCGAGTAGGCCATGATTTGGACTTACCCTATGCGACGCGCGCCTAGCAGGCTCCCCACTGTCCAAAATATTATTGAGACAAAATTGGGAGACTTCCCCGTGACGCGCAGCCCACTCCCAGATTCGGTTGCGTCATTTTAAAATCAATTTTGGTATGTCTAAAAGTCCCAATTCGTGTGGGGGTGTTTTGGTAACTTAAGGGACGCTTTATTAACTGATTTTTGGACCTTTTTAAACCCTTTCCCAAGCAAAAACCACAAGACGCATTGAGAAAATGATAAAAGATGATAACTAGCTTGGAGATTTGGTAAGTTGAACTATTTCTTCTAATTAGCCTAAAATGTACATTAAATTGTGTTGATTGGTATGGTCCACTTATGGTGGCGGTGTTTACATTCTGGTACATGTTTATGTGTTATGATCATGGACTTGAAGGACTTAGATGCAATATGAATTGATATGATGATTTCTATATTAGGAAGTTGAAGGATTTATCCTTGATTGTAATATCATGTCTTAGTGAATTGATGTTATGTGATGTTATGTGTATAGTCTTCTACACTACTTGTTTAATCTAGGTGTGGAGATGATGTTATATTTATATGTGTGATGATCATGTTAGGGTTAGGTGTGGTATATATGGATAATGATGAAGAATATCCTTATAGCATTACCCCTATCCATATGAACCCTATATAGTTGTGTGATCAAAGTATGCTAGGAGTCTTATATTCTATTGAAGAAAATATACTTTCCTCCTATGATTTAATGTTAGTGTGTGTAGTATATAGTACTTAATACTATATATGTGTGTATGACTTGAGACTTGAAGAATGTTATACATGTGTTGTGGTCATTAGAGGGTGGCTTCCTCAATGCTATGTCATAGCTATTATGTGATCATGTTGACAAATGTACACAAACACTTCATGCATATCTATGAGTAGGATAGATTCATGATGACTATGGAAAGGATAGTTCTCCTATGCATCATTACCTATTTCTTGCATACAAAGTATATGATTAATGAAGTTATGAACATGTGTCCCTAAAGGTGTTATGTGAAGGTAGATCTCACATATATGTACACACACACATGCATGTATGAATGAAGTATGTTAATGGTAGTCTAATCAATAAGTGAGTCTCTTTAAAGGTATTACTCAATTGTACTCTAAACTAGAATATGGTATGAATATGATATGATTATGTGAAAGGACATTCTCACATAATGTAGGTTCTATGATGAATGTAGAATTCTCATCTTAGATACCTTTTAGCTATATGATAGATGAGGTAGAAGGTCCCTAAGTCCTTCTTTATGACTTAATGCACTAAAGGCTCAATTATATATTAAAAGGGAGTTAGAGCCTAGCACCGAGTGACCATGACAAATGAGAGTGGGAGATTCACGTTAGTAAGTCCGGCTTCCCACAAAGAGAACCTTCACATTTAGCAAGTCCGGGTTCTCACCATAGATGTTGTCTCATGAGATGGAAACCTCCACGCTAGTAAGTAAAGGTTTCTAGAGGCAATTTCCTTGTTCCTTAACTATGTGCCCACATAGGACTCTAGCTTAGTGTATCCACCTAGAATAGCTATGTACGAATAGTTGCACCTTCGACAAGTGTTAACCCTCTCTTTTTGGGGTGGGAGTAGAACACCAGATTCGATGTAGCTCACATGGTCTATGTCGGTTATGTCTATGTCTCCCAAAGGTTAATAATTAACTAAGATAAGAATATGAACTCTCATCTAAATTCCTTGAGAAGTATACTTGGTATAGGAGGACTATGGACCCTACATATAGATTGCACTAGATGACTTGAAGAAAGGATAGGATTGGATACCCTTATGAAGTAAAGACTTATGTTATGTATGACTTGTATGAATGCGTGTTAGGTGACCTTGTTATGCTAAGATATGAATTATGACTATGCATGTGAATTACACTTATGGCTTCTAAATGGGTTTACTGAGTATATGTGGGGGTATGGGACTCCATGTGTACATTGGACAAGTAAGCTTGAGAAAGTGGTTATGAGGGTAGTTTACCTATGATATGAACCAAGTGATTTATGACTAAGGTTGTAGTAAAGGAAAGAGTCCTTATATGATGATATTAAATATGTGGCCTTATGTCTAGTTGTAAGTGAATATTGTATGACTTGTTGAATATGTTGTGACTTGTTGAGTATGATATGCCTAGTCTAGGGTGACTTCTTAGGTACACTTGGTGGAAGCAATATATTATTGGATGCTACCTACACATTGCACCGGTGTGACTTAGGAGTTTTCTTAGGCGATGGTTCTTATGAGATGTTTATGACTTATGAATATATGTGGTTGTGTTATGAATCATATTATGAAAGACTATTGTAACGTGACCTCAATGTGATACATTGTACTAAGTAAACTTGACGGTTACTTAAGGAAAGAAGTAAGATAAAAAGAGAAGTAATGTATTGGATGTATTGAATATGCCTCAAAGTATGATAAATAACTTTATGTGCTATTATGAGTAGTATCCATGTCTATATGATGTATGTGGACTATATTGAGCTTTTATGTGCCTATGTTCATGAAGTTTACTAAAAAGACATGTTGCATGATTTCAAATGAAATGTCCTCTTTAAATTCATGTTTTTGCATGGTTGTCATACTTAGTGCATTCTTGTACTGATACCATTCTTCTTCATCTTTATACACAAAGTGTAGGTGCTGATGGCTAGAGGATGTCTCCTAAAAGAAGAGCTTGGATAGATCTCCCAAGTTCAAGTAAAGGGACCCTTATGATTCAAGGGTTGCCTATGTCAAGATGTTTGTTTATGTTTATGTAATAGCTTAGATTTATATTCTATGTTGTAAGGGTCTCGTCCCTATTCTATTCTATGGAGGTATTATGAGTAGTATCCATGTCTATATTATGTATGTGAACTATATTGAGATTATGTGCCTATGTTCATGAAATTTACAAAAAAGACATGTTGCATGATTTCAAAAGAAATGCCCTCTTTAAATGCATGTTTTTGCATGGTTGTCATACTTAGTGCATTATTGTACTAATACCATTCTTCTTCATCTTTTTACACAAAGTGTAGGTGGTGATGGCTAGAGAATGTATCCTAAAAGAAGTGCTTGGATAGATCTCCCAAGTTCAAGAAGAGGTATTCTTATAATTCAAGGATTTCCCTATGTCAAGTTCCAATTCATTTATGTAATAGGTTGGACTTATATTTTATGTTGTAAGGTCCGTGTCCCTATTCTATTCTATTGAGTTGTGTCTTAAGATGGAAAAGAGACTTAGCGTCTAATTATGTATTATGAAGTATTTATATATATATATATATATATATATATATATATATATATATATATATGAAGTGATGTTCTAGCATATGATGTTCTATGAAAAGTTTTAAATTTTCCGCTATTTTTATGATTAGGCAATTAAGGTACGCTAAGAGGCTTGTCTTAGACCTTCGAGAGGTTGACGACACCGTGTTAAGATTCGAGAATACCATAGCTTCTAGGTATACCCTCGGGTCGTAACAAGAATCCAACCCCAAAAATGAGGGTTTACACCCTATTTATATAAAAAATTGTCATAAATTAGAAGGAATTAAAATAAGGATAGTTTTTCCAGAAAATGCGGTTGTAATCGACGACCCCCACAGACGGAACGTCGACTGTCTCTATGAGTCGAGACATAGAATTTTTTTTCCCTTCAGATGGCATCATCTCTGAATCAATCGACGGACCAACAATACGGTCTGTCGATGCATCTTCTGTTCGTAGATGCCTTCCATTGCTCCACACTTAGAATTTCTCTAATTTCGGGTACTGGGAGTATCTGTGAACTCATCGATCATTTCCGTAGTCCCACACTTAGTCAGATTTCACTGAGTTTTTTCCAGTTACCTGAACATCAATCGAAGGTCACCATCTACGGACTATCGATGGAACGACAAAACGTCGACGACCTTCGTGGGTCGCCTCTACACTAATTTTCAGCTGCCTTCTGCATTTTGGTTCTGGACATCTTTCCTACAAAACAAAGATAAAAATATGTTAAAACTACTACTATAAGTCTCTAGACACACACCATTTAAGGAAAAAGCATTGAAAGTACCACAAAAGGACGGTACATCAACACCCTCAACTTAAATTCGTTGTTTGTCCTCAAGCGACGCAATATGACTCAACACAACACTTTGTACAAAAGTATACTCTATTAAGCTTCTGCAATCACATGGCTATCAATCCTAACTTTTTCTTTGATTTCGTGTATGCTTACTATCTTATGTTCGACAAGCTAATTCATGTGGATAAGACCACAACACAAACTCACCGTGCACATGCACCTCTACTCTTTTGCCTCTCACCAAGGCACGAACTTTCCGATATTGCAGCTAGTGCCCTCACTTCAAAAGAAATCCTTCTTTTTCGCACAGTGATTTTAACTTTGGGTACAAGGATCATTATTCAAAACTCACGCTCAAAATAAATTCACACCTAGTTAGTACTCTTCGCCATAGGTTTGCCCTTATTTTCACTGCTTATGTTCACCACATTAGACTCTAGGTTCACGATAGGACTTTGTTGACTTGTAATGTCGGCTCAAGGTCAGGTATGGTACATATGGGTACACTTTAATGACTTTTTGCCCTCCTTGACATTACAGCTAAGTGTCCTACCTCTTTCATTATCACTTATGCCCTAATTTCTTCTCTTTTTATCTTTACCTTGCTTCCCCATTTGTTCTTTGTGGAGGTGACTCTTACTTCTTTTTGTTCAACTATTTTTCTTTCTTTTCTCAAACTGTTTCTTTTTTTTTCTTTTAATCAATTGATAATTTTGACTCAGCCACATCTCTTTATCACTTTTTTTCTTTTATTTTCACATTAAACTCTTTTCATACCCCATTTTGGTTCATCACTCATAATAGCCACCCGCAACTTATGGTTTTGCCATGAGTTGAGGTACACTTACCCGAGGTCGGGTCAGGGCCAAGATGAGGTAAGTTTCTGCATTATCCAACCTCAACATAGGCTTTTGGCCTAAGTCGAGGTGCACATGTCCAAGGAAGGACCAAGCCCAATACATTAAACCCAGGGAAGGTGAGTTGGTAAAAAAAATGGTTATATTAAAGGCTCAACATATTTGGATAAAACATGGATAAACATTCATTTGGTTAACTACACTTTAGGCTAGATGATTGCTAATTCGAACAAGGGCCTATTATCCTTTTCTAATTCTATAAACGAAAATTCCTTTTTGCAGGGCCAACTGGGCAAGTTCTAGCTAGGTACCAACAATGGAACAATCAAAATTCCTCACGCTCTCTTGACACCTCATTACCCTATCAGATTGTAAGATTTCCTAGTTTAGGTTTTAGTTTGAGGGTCATGTAGTGGGTGTCTCTCTATGTCATGATTAGAGCCAACACATTCAACTCCTTTTCACCTATTCATGCGATAATTTTCTTATGACATGATATCATTCATATTTAGCCATAATACTTTAGATTAAATTCTTTTATACTTTGTACAAGTTACAACATGCCAGTTCAACAGTAAAGTAATCAGTCTCTTCGGGCAAAAGAACACAGGCAAGAAAACCCCAAAGAGAGGATCATGCATTGGGCTACTCAGACTTCACCCTAACACTCACTTTCCATTTACCCCACCCCCATTAAAATATCATGCAATTTTCCCCAATGCATAAGAAATATAAAGACAGGGTGGTAGGTGAAGCAAACTTGAGGCGCATAGACCGATGATCAAAAAGTAGGCGGGTCCGGTTTCCCAGAACCCACAACATAAGTAGTAGGGTCACCCGCAGTGGTGCCCACAGCAATCTCTGCACCATCAGTGGTGCTCCTCTTACCATTCTCTGGTCTTGAACTAGATGCCCCATCAGCTAACTTTGTTACACTCATCTGACGGGTCTCCTCACCAATCAAAGAGGCTCTCCTCGCAGCATCAAGGTCCGCCGGCTCCTTCTTCCTCGCACGGGCATCCTACCCCTCCGTGGTGCAGCTAGAACGATGCCTCTTGGCACGACCATGTGGCTTAGGCGGTGTCTCAGTAGGGCCTGTGAATATTGCAGCAAGCACAGTGTAGTCCGCTAGCTCGAATGGTGCAGTGTCGGGCTCAGTCCCTCTCATCTCCAAAATGTTGTCAACATCTGCCCACAAACTTACTACATCCTCCTAAAGAGTAGAAAAGTCAATGGTGGGGGCAGGGCGGGCAAGAACCCGCATCTAAAATGCATCAAGGTGCTGGTGAACCGCCTGAATCTTCTGCTCCGTCTGCTAGTCCACCCTCTTTTCAATCTGGTCCTCAGCCTCGGCGATGGACTTTTGCATCCAAGGTTGTATGTGATGCAACAAGGTGGCCATTTGGGCCTCTAACTTCTGGACCGTCGTCAAAGGGACCAGTTCTGTAGATGGTGGAGTAGACCGGGAGGAAGTGGGTGTTCTACTAGTGGCATGGGCGGACTCTGCCAGAGTGGTGTCAGCAGGCTGTGAAGTGGCAGGGTCAGCCCCTTTGGATAACTCTACCGTGTCTGCAAAGTTCTCACTCAGCGGCTATAACTCAATTATGGTCCCTATCCGCGGTGCTGCACATTGGCCTCATCCCTGATGAGACCTATATCAACTGAGCCAGCCCAAGTGCAGAGTGTATCACAGTGAAAAATAGGCACTCCGGCATCCCTGCATAGATGGAAGATCAGACATGCAAATAGGTAAGTAGTGAAGGACTTGAAAGCCCTCTCATGTATCAACGTGATTAACAGCTTTGCGAAGTCGATCTACAAACCTGACACTAAGGCTGCTACCAGTACCTCTCTATCCCAAGTAAGAATATTATCTTTTGCCGTCGGAGATAGGCGGTGGCAAACTAACAGCCAGAAGAACTTGGCCGTGAAAGTGAGGTTTGAGATTTTGAGCAGCCCTTTGGGGTCCAACACACAATTGTCTCCCTTACTGTCAATGGATAAGTGCTGAGCAAGCCACCTCTTTCCTTCCTCTCTATGGTCCACGATCCTCTGAAACTGGTCACTTTTGACCATCTCCCACACTTAATCAAACTCTGGAGTCAAGAGGATCCGAGTAATATCTGTGGAGGTTTCATACAAGAAACGGCGGATAGTGATTGAAGAAATATACACCCGGCATCCCCGAACTAACATTGTGGTGAGTGGGTCCTGCTTGGCGAGTCTCGCCCGCCTATCCAGAGAACCTCTGAGAGTTGCCACATGTGAGGCATAGAACTCTCAAACAATCTCCTCGCTATACGACCCCAAACTCTTAGATATCCACTAGAGCCTTTGGCGGATGAAAAATCTCTACACATCACGGACTGTGTGAAGACTCCTTGTAAGAACTCTACACTCGAACATCACCAACCGGGTCATCATCCCCTTGTCATTTAGGACCTTGTGGTCCCAGTAGATTTGATACTTACTATCTATGCACCACCGGTTTTGCTCCTCTGCAACCGATGTAGAAACATCTACCTGGTGTGGCGGGGCAGACTCTAAACTAGTAGCCTCATCAAACGAGGCATGGCGGGCAGGTACCTCCGTTTTAGTGGTTCCATGTGATACAGAACCGGAGGTAGTGGCCTCATTCGACCCCAAAGAGTAGGCCGACTCTAATCCTGATGCAGCTTCGGATCCAGATGCTCCTTCAAAATCCAAGGCAGACCCAGAACGTAGGCCGGTTAGTGTACGCTCCTCATCAAACTTGGAGGCAGTGACTACATCGGAACCCACCTTCTTGGGGGTACCCCGAGTGTCTTTTGCAGCTGGTGTAGGGGTGTTGGTGCCTGGGGGACATATTCTGGATCCCGCTCATCGTCGGAAGTGCCAATCATCCGACGGGATGGTGCCACGGACTTGGACCTTCCCCTAGAATAAACTATGTCATGTTTGGGGGCCATATGTTCCTGTAAAGAAGTTGTTAGTGTCCTCTCAGTTTGAAACGACGGACGCACATAACATCCATCAATCGACAAACCATAGTCCACTTCATTCGTCTAACAATTAGCATAATTTTTAAAATCAAACAAAATAGCATCTCTGAATGAAATGACGGACGTGTAGAACGGCCCGTCGTTCAATCGACGGACCGTAGTCCACTTCCGTCGTCTCATACATGGACATCTTTGGGGTGGTCCAATGGACAGACCCCATCGACGGTCCGTCGACGGGGTCTCGTGCTGCTGGCCTGAGACAGATTTAAGGCCATGATTCATAGTCCACATTTTTACACCTTTAGACTCACAAAAGTTTACACAAAACATAGCAACAATCTAAAGATAGTTTTTTCATTCCTAGAGTTTCAATTTCAGAAGATTCATGCTCTAATTCATCGATGCTACCAAACCCTAAGTCGGAAAGTCTATCATTACTAACACACACCCATTTAAACAGATTTCATTACAACCCAATCACTTTCTATCATTTCCAGAGACATTTTACACAAGTTTTAACAAGCCAAATCAAACAATTTTGTCCCTCAGTCAAGACCCACTTTCTAATTTATTGATTCCAACAGAGTATGAACGAGAATTCATAAAACAAAGGGAATTGAAATACCTTATGATCGTAGTGGAGTTGTTTGAATAGTGATCCTTTCAACAACCTATAAGCCCGACTTGAACGACGACCGAATAAAGCAATGGGAATCAAGTAGAATTTTGGAAGAAGAGGGTTTTGGGAATTTGGGAGAATTGGGGTGTTTGAGGAATTTGATGATTCTTGAAGGGGGAAATATGATGTTTTGATGAGAAAGGACGAAAATAAGGGAAAGGAAATGGTTGGGGAATGAATTTGAAAAGATTTTGGAGGCTAATGAACAATTTTTACTTTTAATATTACCGGCCGGGTCGGGTCAGGTCACTTGTGCTTTGGACTGACAAAACATCATTGACGGTCCGTAAGTCAGTCGACAAATCGTCAACTGGACCGTCGATTTCAACAAGACTTAGAAAAAATTAGAGACATACCTGGGATCTACAGACCCCGTCGACCAGACCATTTTTTGCAGAATTTTATTTTTGGTCCCTGCACAATGAACCCCCATTAAGCTATTCTTTTTGTGTTTTTCTATAAACTTTTGAGGCACAGACCCTAAACTAATCTCTAGCTAACACTAATAATAAAAAAATTTAAAGTATGAGGATGAGCAAAACAAACGAAAACAAGAAAATGCAACTACTCTTACAAAGAAAAGTAAAACCTATTTTTGGCTAGAGGATACACCTTGGGTTGCCTCCCAAGAAGCGCTTTAATGTCTCGGCACGACGCAAGATCCTTGATTACTCCGACCTCATCTTGGTTATATTCTTCAACCACTTCATGGACACTCTCTGCATGCCCTAGGTAGATTTTTATCCTTTTCCCGTTAACCGTGAACTTTGCACCCTCCATTTTCTCCAACTCAACCGCTCTGTGTTGGAACACTTTAGTGATAAGGAATGGTCCCGTCCTCTTGGACGTGAGTTTGCTCGGAAAAAAGCGTAGCCTAGAGTTGAATAGAAGCACCAAGTCCCCAACCACAAATTCTCACTTTTCAATCTTTTGGTCGTGGAACTTCTTCATCTTCTATTTGTAGATGGCTGAACTTTCATACGCTTTTAGGCAAAACTCATCAAGTTCATTCAACCCATTAAGTCTCTATTTTGTAGCTTCATTCAAATCCATCTTCAGTTTCTTCATTGCCCACATGGCTTTGCTCTCTAACTCAACTAGCAAGTGACAAGCCTTACCATATACAAGTTGGTATGGAGACATGCCAATGGGGGTCTTGTATGCGATCCGGTAGGCCCAAAGAGCATCATCAAGCCTCTTTGACCAATCCGTTCTATTAGCATTTACCGTTTTTGACAGAATTTGCTTGATCTCTCGATTGGACACCTGAAGTTGCCCACTAGTCTGTGGCTGATACGGAGTGGCCACCTTGTGACAAACCCCATATTTCTCCAATAGCCCTTTGAACAACTTATTACAAAAGTAATATCCACCATAACTAATAATGGCCCTAGATGTGCCAAATCTGGAGAAGATGTTCTTTTTCAAGAACGCGGTGACACTCTTTCTTTCATTGTTAGAAAGCGCAATAGCTTCCACCCATTTTGACACGTTTTCCACGGCCACAAGTATATATTTCATCCCATAAGAACTCACAAACGGGCCCATAAAATCAATGCCCCATACATCAAATAACTTAACCACTAGAATGGGATTTAAAGGAAGCTCTTGCCTCTTCAAAATGCCTCCATCTCTTTGTCACCTATCACATGACTTGGCGAACTCATGAGAGTCTTGGTGAATGGTTGGCCAAAGTATCCACACTGCAAAATCTTGTGGGCAGTCCAGATACCACCATGGTGCCCACCCACAGGCGAGGAGTGACATGCCTCTAAAACACTTAACATCTCAACTTCCGGCACGCAACGACGAATAATCCGTTCAGCACAACTCCGGTATAAGTAAGGCTCATCCCAAAAGAACTTTTTCACATCAAGCACAAACTTCTTCCTCTAATGGAAGGACAAGTCCGATGGAACTCTATCACTAGGCAGATAATTCGCAAAATCGGCGAACCATGGAATCAAATCATTAGAAGCGGCCAATACATGCTCATCAGGGAAGGTATCATCAATTTCAGTATTTTCACCCAACTCTCCTATAACTTCATCCTCTAATCTAGAGAAGTGATCGGCAACTTGATTTTCAGTCCCTTTTCTATCTTTTACCTCAAAATCAAACTCTTAGGAATAATAGCACCTATCTAATCAGTCGTGGCTTCGAATCCTTCTTTGCCATCAAGTACCTCAAAGCAGAGTGGTCAGCATGCACTATGACCCTCGTGCCAAGCAAATATGAGCAAAATTTTTCGAACGCAAATACCACTGCAAGAAGTTCTTGTTCAGTCACAGTATAGTTCTTTTGGGCTTCATTCAGGTCCTTACTTGCATAGTAAATGTGGTAAAGGATTTTATCCATTATCTGTCCCAATACCACACCAAGAGCAACCCCAACAGCATCACACATCACCTCAAATAGCTTACTCCAATTTGGGGAAATAATAATGGGCACAAACACCAACTTCTCTTTCAACTCTCCAAATGCTCTCAGACAGGATTCACTAAAATAGAATTTACATTCCTTCTCAAGTAATTTGCATGGAGGATGTGCAATTTTTGAGAAATTCTTAATAAGCCTCCTGTAAAAGCCTGCATGTGCCAGAAAACTTCTCACACCATTTAAAGATATGGGTGGGGGAAGCCTCTCTATAACTTTAACTTTTGCTCGATCAACGTCTATCCCCTTCTTCGAGATGTGATGGCCCAATACTATACCTTCTTATATAATAAAGTGACATTTTTTCCCAACTAAGCACAAGATTTCAATCTTCACATGTTTTGAGAACCTCGGCCAAGTGACTCAAACACCGATCAAAGGAGTCATCAACAAACTAAAAGTCATCCATGAACACCTCAATAGTGTCTTCCCCCATATTAGAGAATATCGACATCATACACCGCTGGAAGGTGGCCAGTGCATTACATAACCCAAATGGCATCCTCTTAAAGGTGAACGTATCATAAGGGAAAGTAAAAGTGGTCTTCTCTTGATCCTCCGGGGCAATAAAGATTTGATTGTAACCCGAATAGCCATCAAGAAAACAGTACCATCCTTTTCATGCGAGTCTATCTACCATCTGGTCCATGAAGGTCATAGAGAAATGGTCCTTCTCAGTCCATGCATTCAACTTCCGGTAATCCATACAAACTCTCCATCCGGTCACTGGCCTCATGGAAAAAGCATGTTCCTCTCATTAGGCACTACTGTCATTCCCCCCTTTTTGGGCACACACTGAAAAGGGCATACCCAAATACTATCTGCAATAGGATATATGACTCCGGCATCCAACCACTTAATTATCTCCTTCTTCACTACCTCTTACATAAGTGGATTCAACCATCTCTGGTGATCAATACTTGGCTTGTGATCGGGCATGAGTTGGATTTTGTGTGAACAAATACCGGGAGGGATCCCAATAATGTCCGTACTAGTCCAACCAATGGCTTGTTTGAACCTCTTTAAAACTTCCACCGGACACTCTACTTGTTACACATTCAAATCCGCTGCAATGACTACCGGCAAAGTGTCATCTCTACCCAAGAATACTTACCTCAGATGAGCTGGTAGAGCCTTAAGCTCTAATTTTGGAGCCTCCTCAATAGATGGTCTAACGGGTGGAGACTCGCGATGCTTGATATCTAACTCCAATTTCTTTAGTTTGGACCGATATTCGTTTGGTTCAAGTGTCGCAACCAAAGACCTATAATCGTTAATACCATCACTCTCAAAGTTCATGATCATTGCTGCTAGTGCCTCAACACCCAGGCATTCTTTGATTTGTACGTCAAACATACTCTCAACCCTGTAGGATATAGCAGATACCGTTTGGAGCTCACTAGTCTACTTCATGGACCTACAAATGTTGAATGTTGCTTCTTCATTATTAAACCTAAACTTCATCTGCCCATTCTCTATACCAACCAAGGCACGACCAGCGGCAAGGAACGGCCTCCCAATAATAATAGGAACCTCAAAGTCCACCTCACAGTCAAGAAACACAAAATCGGCTGGAAATATAAATGACTCCACTTTCACGAGCACATCATGGAGTATCCCAATGGGCCTCTTCATTGTTTGATCACCCATCAGTAACCGCATTGTAGTGGGCTTTGGATCACCCAAACCCAATTTCTTATAAATTGAAAGAGGCATGACATTTATGCTTGCACCTATATCATATAGTGCTTTATCAAAGTGTAATAATACGATAATACATGGAATAGTGAAAGCACCCGGATCTTCCTTATTCTGCACAAGAGACCTTGTAGCAATAACACTAAAATGCTGCATTCGGTCATCATCCTCAAAACATACTAATCTCTTCTTTGTAACGATAACCTTCATAAATTTAGCATAACCTCGCATTTGTTCCAAAGCTTCTATCAAAGGAACATTGATGGAAAGGTTTTTCAATATAGTGATAAAACGCCTGTATTTACCATCCTCAGTCTTCTTCACGAATCTCTGAGGGAATGGTGGTGGAGGTCTAGGAATGGGGATCACTTTCTGAGGTACTTATGAATTGTGTTCTTATATGCATAGGTGGATCAATAGTTTTCTTACCTCCTCGAGTAGTGACTATCATGCAATGTCCATCATTTTTAGGATATCGAATGGTATTTCTAGGAAGAGTGCCCGGTTGGCGTGGGTTCACAGTAGTATATAATTGGGCCATTTGTAACTCAAGATGCTTAATCGAGACCGATTGTGCATCCACCTTTTTCCCAATGTTAGATAAATCACCTCTCAATTCCTTGGCGTGCTCATCACTAGCATCAAACCTCATCATCATCTTCTGCAACATATCCTCCATTTGCGCCATACTACCTCAACCATCCCTAGGAGCAACTTCCCAATCTAAGGTGGAATTTAGGGCCCACTCCGATCATTTCTGTTACCATAGTTACCCCGATTGAAGTTTTTTTTGCGGTTGTAGTTCCCATCTCGAACTTACTGGCCCTCTCTATTGTAGTTACCATAGTTCCCACCTTGATTTCCTTAACCTTGATGCCAATTCTCCTGATTGGAGCCTTGGGTGTTTGGTCGGAAACCCCACATCTGATCATTCACTACATAAGTATCCTCTTCATAGTAATACTTATCCACTGGCGGTGGTGGTTTAGTCAAGTAATTCACTGCATTTACCTTCTCTGCACCTCCAGTGACATGTTTCAATAGCAACCCGAGCTCAGTTCGCATTTGAGCCATCTTCTCACAATCTCATCTGCAGCCATATTGTGTGTAGCTTGCACTGTAAAGGTGTTTCTCCCAGTGTCTGACTTTTTAGTACTCCAAGCCTTATTGTTGCCAGAGATTTTCTCCAATTTCTCTACGATCCCAGCATATGGGCACTCACCATAAGAACCCCCTGCAATAGCATCGAGTATTGCTTTATTGATGTCATCATGACCCTGATAGAAATACTCTTCAATAGCTCATCATCAATGCGGTGGTTTGGGATGCCTATCACGAATGCACTAAATCTGTTCCAAGATCTACTTACCAACTCCTCAGGTAATACCACAAAGTTCTTCACTCTATCTTTGTGGTTGAGATTTTTGGACACCGGGTAGTACCGTGCTAGGAACATATCCCTCAACTGATCCCAAGTATAGATAGAATTGTAGGGAAACTCAATAAACTATATTGCGGCCTCTCCCGAAGTGATACAGGGAATAATTTCAACCCGATGGAGTTCATATCTAAGTCTATCCTCCCCACACAACTCTTGCACACATACCTCAGCTTGGCTATGTGAGCTTTAGGATCCTCTGATGGTAGCCCTGCAAACAAACCCCTCGCAGTGATCATCTGAATCAAACTACTAGTTACCACGAACGTGTGTCCATAGGGTAGAGGAGGCAGGACAAGAGGCCCATCAGAATCAGTGATATTAACATTTCCTCTACAGAACTCTTGAGGGCGTGGGACGAGAGGTTGTATCCTCACAACATCATCGACCTGATTTTCCGCGTCTACCTGATTGTGTGCCTCAACAGGTGGTGGAGGCTGCCTAATTTACCTATAACCAATATTGACTGGGTTCTGCTGATTTTCCATTCTTTGAAGTGTACGGTTAAGTTGAGGATCAAATTGAATTAGAGGTTCTCTAAGGCTCCGTGTACTTGGCATACACTAGAGCTAGACTTGAGAGAAACAAAAACAAAAGAAAAGTAAAATCAGGAAATCATTGACTAAACTTCAGTAATGTTATTAAGGTTAATCTAAAAGCCACTTTCTCCGGCAGCGGTGCCAAAATTTAATAAGCTAAAATTACACATCCCTAAAGAAGTATAAGCGGTCGTATCAAGTAAAGAACCCAACTATTAGGTTAGGGTCGATCCCACGAGAAAAATAGTTTAGACTGAACTTCAATGTACAATTACTTCTATTTAGTCAAGTTCTTTTCGAAAACAGGTAATTTAAAGGGGAGGGGGTCTTTGTGAAACAAACTTCTTTAATATCTCTAAGCAAAACAAGTAACAATAGTAAATATTTAGTTTTTATCAAGTTGTGAGCGAAACTAGGGTGTATGTGTTACCCATAGGTTCATAACGTCGTATTCCTAGATAAAACAATTTTCCCTAGTGTTTTGTATGCAAAGTGATAAGTTAGGTATCTCTAAGTCCTTGGTCCGACATGTAAGACCTCGAAAATAGCTTAGGTGCTCTAGAGCGTAATATGTTGGTCTTGATGTTCTAAGGTCCTAAATATGTTTAATATGTGGTATAGAGGTAGTATCTTAAATATTAGAGGTGTTGGAAGTCAAACGTCAAGGGATGATTAAGACGTTTGACGACTAAGTCACTTAATTGTCTCTTATGTGGTTCTATGTGTTTATGTGTGCTTCATGGTATTTTAAGGTTCTTAATAGAGTTATTATAGTATGTATAGGCAGTGGTTAAAGTTTCGCAAAGTTTAGAGGTCAAACGACCAAGAACGTCCAAGGCATTCGAAAGATATGCCTTGAGTCGACCTTGTACGTCTAGACGAGTTTCGTCGAGTTTATGTGTTCGTTTTGGATGAAATTCATGTGAGAGGTGTTAAACTCATAGATGATCGTATTTGGGTTGGAAACGTCTGCGAAATTATCCCCAAGGACCATCAAAGGGTCCTTGAGGAAAGGACCCAAAACCTGATGGCAGGCTGTCCCAGGCAGCCTTGGCAACAGAGCAGTCGACGGCCAGTCATGGCTGTGACGCCCCGTCACAGGGGATTCGTCGTGGGGTCATTGTACAAGGGTGTAGGGGGAACCCTTGGCAAGCCACTGGAGCTTGCAACAGAGGGTAATGATGGGCCGTTGCACCCGTGACGCCCCGTCACATGCCAGTCGTCGCAGCCAAGTTCCCTGTGCGCAGATTTTCTTCCATGTCAGGGGTGAATTGGTAAATTCACCCCACATCCAAATAATAGTTTAGACGGTTTATTAAGGGTCTTATGGGTATTTTAGATGATTATATAAGTGTTTAACACTTAGAATAATTCATTCTTCTAAAATCAAAACCCAAAGTCTCTTAGAATATTCCCAAAACCTCCATTGAAGACTCCATTGAAGAGGCAGCTTGGTGAGGGGTTCTTGAGTGGAAATTCTTCATCAAAGTGAAGAATTATCATCCTTGAGGTATGGCTTTTGATCCTTGAAACTTATTTCATCAAGGAGCCCAATCCTCAAAGTGTTTTACAAAGTTTTCTAAAGTGAATAGTCCAATTTCGGGATTCTACCATGGGTTCTTGCATAAATTATTTCTAAACATTGAATTATGATCTAATTGATATTGTACTGATGATTTCAACATAAATTACCTATGAACCCATGTGAATTGCTGAACCCTAGTTTTGACTACTTATTGGGTTACTTGATATTAAGCTAATGTTGATGAATTGTTGTGTAGTTTCTTATGGGCTTTCTAATGATATAAGAATTGTGTTCAATTGATATGTAATTGATATTATATTGTTAAACCTAGATTGAATTGATGTAGATTCATTGAGTTTTATGGTTATTGCTTTGAATTGTTGTTCATGGCCATGGGTAAGGGCCTTGTGATGTTGAATTGGTTGATTTGGCAATGAATTGAGATGTGGATATGGGGATCAAGGTATGCTGCCCAGTATTCCTTAATTTGATATTAATTATACTTCGATATTCTTGTGATTGGTATGGTCCACTTATGGTGGTGGTGTTATGTGTTTTACTTGCAATTGATGTGGCCTTGTCGGCGTTACATTATGCAATATTATGAGCATGGCCTTATTGGTAATTACTTGAAGTTATGTGGCTATTTGTGTAGTTGATGATGTGAAGTATGGCATTGCCTATATACATGTGAAATTATATAGTCATGTATGTATTCTTCTAGTTATGTTGCCTTAAGTGATCATGTTAGACTTTGACTTGACATTATGAGTGTAGTGTTAGGTTAAGTCTTGGTTATTCCTACTTGACTTTATGAGTCTATGTGGAGTATATTAATGATGTTATGATGATATATAGGATAACTTGAAGATGTTAGGTTGTTTTAGAAGTGTTTCAAGAATGGCTTGTATTATGTGTTAAAAGTGAAATATGTGATGTCTTGTCTTGGTTGACTTGTATCTCTTACTTGATGTATATATGATTATGAGTATGTGATGTGATATAGGGTGTTATAACTCTTAGTCTTGAATAAATAAATCTAAGTGAGGCCTTAATGATATGAAGGTCAAGTTTATGTGGAACCTTGAACTTAGTGGCGAGCTTATGAATTGTCAAGTAGTTAGCCGTAATGGTATCCTTCATGTGATGAGTGATGTACTTAAGGTTGATTGGCTGGAATGGCATCATATCATACCTTAGGGAAGTCGCTATGAGCTTCTTGTCGCCAAAGTGAGATATGCCCTAGTGGAGCTTGCTTTGGTAGGGTGAATGTAAAGGGGGTCATGAACTACATAAGAGACCTATTTATATGAACCTTAATGTGAAATAATCTATGAGAACTAAGGCTAGCACCGAGTGAGTATGAGTAGGGTTAAGTGGATTCAGTTAAAGAACAGACTGAATGCTTATTACGCCTTTCATATTCCTTAACCATGTGCCTACATGGGATGTGTCCTAGTTCTACCATTGGCAAGTAGAACAACCTCATCGAAGTAGGATAGAACTTCGGATTCCATGTCTTGCTATCATGGTCTATGTCGGTTATTGCATATTCTCATCATGTGGAATACCTATTAGCATTAGATAAGTTTATGAGGTTTAGGTGGTGGTATGGGACGCTATCTAGACATTGCACAATAGACTTTGAAGGTGTTATGTGGAGTTCCTAGGTCTTGTCCAAGACCATTATGTGAGTGTCTTATGTGATGCTTTATGTGAGTGTCTTATGTGATGTATGAGTCTTAATAAACTAATGAACTAATGACCTTTGTAGTAACTATGTAAATGGTTGAGTACCTAATCTAAAGTGACTTAAGCATTCCTTAGCTAAAGTGTGAGGAGGACATGAAAGGATGGTCTCTTCATGTCTTATCTTTGAAAGTCTTGAGAATGACTCTAGTTAGGGAAGTTGGTTAATCGTGTTGACATGATCTAAACCTTAGGAAGTCTTAAGGACTATTTAGGTAATCTTGGAGAGGTCATTGCACTATGGACATATCTTCTCAATTTACTTAAGTAGGTCTTTTGGTAGGCTTTGGAAAGAGAATATCTTCTAATTTTAAGTGTTGGCGTGTTTAGTGGAAATGATTCTATTTGAGGTAGTCTATAGGATCTCGTGTGTGTGTATGATAGAGATTGTATGGGCGGTCGCTCCACACTCACTCAAGTGAACCTTGGAAATCACCTTTGGTAGATGAATCTTACCTTGATGTTTATGATTGTTTTCTAAGTATGTATGTGACTCATTGTAGGTAATCTTAAGGGTCGTTTAGGCACATCTGAGAGGGTGTATGGGCGGTCTCTCTTTGTGTGACTTAAGTGAATCTTAGGATGACTTTAAGTGAGGGAATTACATGCTAGGAGATGTTAAAAGGAAGGTTTGGACTTCACTGTAACAGTGAAGGGACTTCACTGTACAGTGAAGGGACTTCACTGTACAGTGAAGGGACTTCACTGTACAGTGAAGTGAACTCACTGTAAAGTGAGTCTTTAAATGCTACCTTTGATTAAATGTTATCTTATGTGTTTCTTAATTGCTGAATGATGGTCTTATGTTTAAACTATGATTTCCAAATGAAAAGATGCATATTTCCAATAAAGTCCATTTTCATGATTTTATGCATATAGCCATACTTAGTACATGTATTCCATGCTTTATTTTCTATCTATAGTCCTTGGTAGGTAAGGAGATTTGGAGAAGAAGTCTTGGGCTTAGAAGGATCGTCCGAGAAGAAGAGTTGAAGTATGTCCTCATTTGACTCAAGGGCATATACATGTCATTTTATGTTTCTTTTATGAAATTTTGTAATACACTATGAGTATTTCTATTTTCGTTTGAAGTATGGGCCGTGACCCAAAAGTATTCTTGTGTCTTAAGATGATGACAGTGAGACTTAGCATTTCTATTACTTTTATATGAAAGAGTTTTAAAGACTATATTATGTTTTAGTGAAAAGTTTTAATTCCGCACTACTTTTCACTATGTATATGCGATGAATGATATGAATGAGGCTTGTCTTAGAACTCTGAGAGTTCAACGACGCCGGTCGCAATCCAAGATTTCACCCTATCTTCTAGGGTATGGTCTTGGGTTGTGACAAAGTTGGTATCAGAGCATAGTTTGGTGAAAGTAGTTTTAGTATCAAAAAGTCTCATCAAGTCACGTCTAATAGAGTCTTGACCATCGATGTGAGTCGCGACACATCTATGAGTGAGAGGCTATAGGACGATAGAGTTTCCCTTCTTTTGTACTCCTATATCATGCGGTAGAGTAAATGTTATGATTATCCTTCTTATGAGTTTCCTTGTGTTTACTAGGAGGATGGCCGCTAGAAGGATGGAAGAGGAGAGGGTGAATGAGGAAGTTCTTCCCCAAGTTGAGCAAGTTACTCAAGTTGTTGAAGGTGCTCAAGGTACTCAAGGTGAGCAAGGTGTCCAAGATGGGCAAGGTGCTCAAGTGCCTCCTCAAGGTGATCATGTTCCTAATGTGGGTGGAGGTAATGAGGTATCGGAATTGTCTAATAGGGTGATTGGAGAGGCTTTGATGGCTTTAGCTCAAGCCGTAACTACTCAAATCAATTTGAGTATGATGCCTAGGATTATGGAGAGCACTATGTCATCTAGGTTGAGAGACTTAGTGAGGGAAGAATGCTATGCGACTATACTACATGATAATGTGGCCTTATCTAGACACTTGATGTATGAACAATCATGTGAAGAATCTAATCTTGGGAGGAAGTCTAGTAGCTTGAAGAGGGGTGTTGCTAGTGACCAAGTGCAACCTAGGTTCAAAAAGAGGGTTCGAGCTCAAGATGGACCTAGTGTTCCTAAGAAGAAGTTTGAGAAAGGAGGTGGTTCTAAGGATGGCAAGCCTACTTGTGAAAATTGTGGCAAGAGTCATTATGGTGAGTGTTTATTGGGTATCGGTAGTTGCTTTGTATGTGGAAAGGATGGTCACAAAGTGAGAGATTGTCCAAACATTTCTTCTAGGAAGGAGGGCAAGAGGGTTGAGCCTAGTGTTCCAAAGGATGATGCTCCAACTAAGAGGCGTTTCTATGCACTCCGTACTAGAATTGAAAAGCCGGGTGATAGTGATGATGATGTTGGTAAGTTCTTGTTTCGCTTTTGATAGTATGAGTTCCTTCTAAGTGGGGGAGTATGGTTTGTAGATGGGATAGAAGTTCTTAAATTTGTTGCATGTGCATGATGTTTAGGAGTTTGGTTGAAATTGAATTTCATTTACTTCTTGCATTGTCTGTTTTATGAATCTTTGAGCATGTTGTATGATGTGCTTACATGATGTTATCTTGCATATTAGCATGTCTATATAGAGAATTGCCTAAAAATTGCATTTTTGGAAAAGTTGTTGAAATCACTGTAGCTTTATACACTGCTCACTGTAAAATTTTTGTAAAAATGACTATTTGATTCTTTGGTCTAAAATTCTTGTTATGTGGTTAGAACTGATGTATATGAGTATGATGTTGAGTATAAAATGAGTTTTTGCTATTTGGATTGAAGCATGTGAGTTTTGTAGCATAACGAGTTATAGAATTATCTTCTAGTTTCTTGTTGTTTGTGAATCTCTTGATTATGTGAAATTGATGTTTTATTCTTGATAATGTATTATATGGATTGGTTATGTGCTGCTAGTTGAATCTCTAATCTTGGAAGTGTTCGGAGAGTGGGAAGTGTCATTCGAGGACGAATGTTGTCCAAGTGGGGGAGATTGTAAGACCTCGAAAATAGCTTAGGTGATCTACAGCCTAATATGTTGGTCTTGGTGTTCTAAGGTCCTAAATATGTTTAATATGTGGTATAGAGGCAGTAGCTTAAATATTAGAGGTGTTGGAAGTCAAACGTCAAGGGATGATTAAGACGTTTGACGACTAAGTAACTTAATTGTCTCTTATGTGGTTCTATGTGTTTATGTGTGTTTCATGGTGTTTTAAGGTTCTTAATAGAGTTATTATAGTATGTATAGGCAGTGGTTAAAGTTTCGTGAAGTTTGGAGGTCAAACGACCAAGAATGTCCAAGGCATTCGAAAGATATGCCTTGAATCGACCTTGTACGTCTAGACGAGTTTCGTCGAGTTTTATGTGTTCGTTTTGGATGAAATTCATGTGAGAGGTGTTAAACTCATAGATGATCGTATTTGGTTGGAAACGTCTGGGAAATTATCCCCAAGGACCATCAAAGGGTCCTTGAGGAAAGGACCCAAAACCTGATGGCAGGCTGTCCCAGGCAGCCTTGGCGACGGAGTAGTCGACGGCAAGTCATGGCTGTGATGCCCCGTCACAAGGGATTCGTCATGGTGTACTTGTACAAGGGTGTAGGGGGAACCCTTGGCAAGCCACTGGAGCTTGCAACGGAGGGTCATGACGGGCCGTTGCACCCGTGACGCCCCGTCACAAGCCAGTCGTCGCAGCCAAGTTCCCTGTGCGCAGATTTTCTTCCAAGTCAGGGGTGAATTTACCAATTCACCCCACATACAAATAATAGTTTAGACGGTTTATTAAGGGTCTTATGGGTATATTAGATGAGTATATAAGTGTTTAACACTTAGAGTAATTCATTCTTCTAAAATCAAAACCCAAAGTCTCTTAGAATATTCCCAAAACCTCCATTGAAGACTACATTGAAGAGGCAGCTTGGTGAGGGGTTCTTGAGTGGAAATTCTTCATCAAAGTGAAGAATTATCATCCTTGAGGTATAGCTTTTGATCCTTGAAACTTATTTCATCAAGGAGCCCAATCCTCAAAGTGTTTTACAAAGTTTTCTAAAGTGAATAGTCCAATTTCGGGATTCTACCATGGGTTCTTGCATAAATGATTTCTAAACATTGAATTATGATCTAATTGATATTGTATTGATGATTTCAACATAAATTACCTATGAACCCATGTGAATTGATGAACCCTAGTTTTGACTACTTATTTGGGTTACTTGATATTAAGCTAATGTTGATGAATTGTTGTGTAGTATCTTATGGGCTTTCTAATGATATAAGAATTGTGTTCAATTGATATGTAATTGATATTATATTGTTAAACCTAGATTGAATTGATGTAGATTCATTGAGTTTTATGGTTATTGCTTTGAATTGTTGTTCATGGCCATGGGTAAGGGCCTTGTGATATTGAATTGGTTGATTTGGCATTGAATTGAGATGTGGATATGGGGATCAAGGTATGCTGCACAGTTTTCCTTAATTTGATATTAATTATACTTCGATATTCTTGTGATTGGTATGGTCCACTTATGGTGGCGGTGTTATATGTTTTACTTGCAATTGATGTGGCCTTGTCGGCGTTACTTTATGCAATATTATGAGCATGGTCTTATAGGTAATTACTTGAAGTTATGTGGCTATTTGTGTAGTTGATGATGTGAAGTATGGCATTACCTATCTACATGTGAAGTTATATAGTCATGTATGTATTTTGTTTGTTATGTTGCCTTAAGTGATCATGTTAGACTTTGACTTGATATTATGAGTGTAGTGTTAGGTTAAGTCTTGGTTATTCCTACTTGACTTTATGAGTCTATGTGGAGTATATTAATGATGTTATGATGATATATAGGATAACTTGAAGATGTTAGGTTGTTTTAGAAGTGTTCCTATAATGGCTTGTATTATGTGTTAAAAGTGAAGTATGTGATGTCTTGTCTTGGTTGACTTGTATCTCTTACTTGATGTATATATGATTATGAGTATGTGATGTCTTGATATAGGGTGTTATAACTCTTAGTCTTGAATAAATAAATATAAGTGAGGCCTTAATGATAAGAAGGTCAAGTTTATGTGGAACCTTGAACTTAGTGGCGAGCTTATGAATTGTGAAGTAGTTAGCCGTAATGGTATTCTTCATGTGATGAGTGATGTACTTAAGGTTGATTGGATGGAATGGCATCATATCATACCTTAGGGAAGTCGCTATGAGCTTCTTGTCACCAAAGTGAGATATGCCCTAGTGGAGCTTGCTTTGGTAGGGTGAATGTAAAGAGGGTCATGAACTAGATAAGAGACCTATTTATATGAACTTTAATGTGAAATAATCTATGAGAACTAAGGCTAGCACCGAGTGAGTATGAGTAGGGTTAAGTGGATTCAGTTAAAGAACAGACTGAATGCTTATTACGCCCTTCATATTCCTTAACCATGTCCCTACATCTGAGAGGGTGTATGGGCGGTCTCTCTTTGTGTGACTTAAGTGAATCTTAGGATGACTTTAAGTGAGGGAATTACTTGCTAGGAGATGTTAAAAGGAAGGTTTGGACTTCACTGTAACAGTGAAGGGACTTCACTGTACAGTGAAGGGACTTCACTGTACAGTGAAGTGAACTCATTGTAAAGTAAGCCTTTAAATGCTACCTTTGATTATTATATTATGTGTTTCTTAATTGCTAAATGCTGGTCTTATGTTTAAACTATGATTTCCAAATGAAAAGATGCATATTTCCAATAAAGTCCGTTTTCATGATTTTATGCATATAGCCATACTTAGTACATGTGGTTGTACTAATTCCATGCTTTATTTTTTTTATCTATAGTCCTTGGTAGGGAAGGAGCCTTGGAGAAGAAGTCTTGGGCTTAGAAGGATCGTTCTAGAAGAAGAGTTGAAGTATGTCCTCATTTGACTCGAGGGCATATACATGTCGTTTTATGTTTCTTTTATGAAGTTTTGTAATAGACTATGAGTATTTCTATTTTCGTTTGAAGTATGGGCCATGACCCAAAAGTATTCTTGTGTCTTAAGATGATGAGATTGAGACTTAGCATTTCTATTACTTTTATATGAAAGAGTTTTAAAGACTATATTATGTTTTAGTGAAAAGTTTTAATTCCGCACTACTTTTCACTATGTATATGCGATAAATGATATGAATGAGTCTTATCTTAGAACTCTGAGAGTTCGACGACAACGGTCGCAATCCAAGATTGCACCCTATCTTCTAGGGTATGGTCTCGGGTTGTGACACAACATTTAGAGAATTTCACCCCTTACCTTGGTTCGGCTACGTGTGTATAAGCTACTAACTCTTACCGTTACTTCATGTTAAGCATCCTATTAGATGTATGGCTTAGTTATTACTTCGCACTAATCGAGAATAGCCAATTAGATAGTATCCCACTAAATCTATGTTGATAATTCTTTTCTTATTACTACCTCCTTGGTCCGGAAAGTAGGTACAAGGCTAGTTCTAACGCGTGCACTTATTAAAAAGACTTCTAAATGAAAAAATTATCAATACATGCAATAACCTATTTGAGTATTGTTATTAAGCTAGGTTTACTTTGTTAATCACCCATGGTTCCCACAACCCTAGTTGTGGATTTTGTTATGCATGCATATAAGAACACAATTCATAGTTTTTAACAATAAAACATGAACTTACTTTGTCAATTCGAAGAAAATCCAAAAAATCAACAAGAAATCACTTGAAAACCAAATCCGGAAATAGAATTATTGCTAAAGTTGCAACCCAATCTCCAAACAGAAACTAAGAAAGATAGTAATAGAATCCAACCCCAAAATCGAGATTTTACACCTTATTTATAGAAAACATTGTGTTAAATTAAAAGGAATTAAAATAAGGAATGTTTGTCCAGAAAACAAGGTTGTAATCGACTACCCCGCAGACGGACCATTGATGAAATGACACACTGTCGACTTTCTCCGTCAGTCCAGACTTAGAATCTTATTTTTTCCTTAAAATGGAATCATATCTGAATCAATCGACGGACCAACAGCACGGTCCGTCGATGCATCTACAGTTCGTCGATGCTTTCTTTTTCTCCATACTTAGAATTTTTCAATCTTCGGCTACTGGGACTATCTCTGAACTCATCGACGCTTCAACAGGACGGTCTGTGGATCAATCCTTTCCGTAATCCCACACTTAGTCAGATTTTTCAGAGTTTTCTCTATGTTCCTAAACTTCAATCGATGGTCACCGTGTACGGAACGTCGATAGAATGACGGACCGTCTATGGCTTCGTGGGTCGCCTCTGCACTATTTTTTAGGTTCCTTCTGCGTTTTAGTTTCGGACATCTTTCCTGTATAACAAAGATAAAATAATGTTAAACTACTACAAAAATGCTCTAGACACACACAACTCTTAAGGAAAAAGCATTGAAAGTACCGTGAAACCACAATACATCAGTTTACTTAGTATGTGTGAGGTTATGGGACTTCACATGTACATTGCACTAGTATGCTTAGAATGAGATTATGAGTAGGGTTCTAGGTTGTCCTTGTGAAGTGAAGTCCAATGTGTGATGTTAATGTTGAGTATTATCCTAGTATGATGATGTTACAAGTCTTGACTTGTATGTGGTGTGGTAATGAGTTCTTCTATGTGGTCTTTTAATGAGTCCTGCTATGTGGTCAATAAAGAATGTTCGGCCAAAATATGAGTTATATGTCTTGTTACATGAAATGGTTCTATGAATACATATGTTGGGTTAATGAAGGTTGTATGCATGTTTTCCTTGTGGCCTTATGGTGGTGCTTGAGTGCGGATAGTGTAATGCGATTATCTATACATTGTACCAAGTGTCACTAGAGGAATACATGGAAGGTTAAGGAGTTAGGAAGAAAAATCGAGTTCACTGTAAAAGGGAAATAAGCTTACTGTAATGTTATGCCAATTATGCCTTAAATACAATGTGTGGTTTATATGATGTTATGACTATTGTATATGCCTAAATTGAGTAAGTGAATTGTATGATGCTTATAGTATCAAGTTTTATGAAGTTTTCACAAAAAGGCATGATGCATGGTTTTAAAGTAAAACATCTCTTTTTAATGAATATTTTTGCATGGTTGTCATACTTAGTTCATTCCTGTACTAACACCATTCTTTTTTAATTTTTTGCACAAAGTGTAGGTTATGGATGCTTAAAGGATGTCTTTATGGTGAAGGGCGTGATATGTGTTTCCCAATCTCAAAGAAAGGAATCTTTAAGATTCAAGGATGTCCTATGTCAAGTTTATGTTAAACTCGTGTAATAGTTTAGTTATGTATGTTACAAGGGTCGTGCCCCTAATGTACTCTAATGATGTTGAGTCAATGATGGAAAAGAGACTTGGTGTCTAACAATGTACTTATGATATTTTATATATAATGGAAGTGATGTTTCTAGCATATGATGTGCTATAAAAAAATTTAAATTTTCCGCTAAATTTACCTATGATAATGCAATGAATGATAACTATGGGCTTGTATAAGACCTCCGAGTGGTCAAGTATGCCATGTTACTTCTAGGGGGTGCTCCCCGGTTGCGACAAACATGGTATCAGAGCGTGATGTTTATAAAAGTGGTTGTGGGGTCCAAAGTTTCATATTGCCACGTCTAGTAGAGCCTCATTCCGCGGTTGTGAGTCGCGACACATCTATGTGAGAGAGGCTGTAGGATAATAACGTTTTCCTTCTTTATCATTCTCATGTCGTGACATAGAACTTAACTCTATAAGATCTCTCTTATGTTTTCTTGTCATGTGATCTTTTAGATGTGATTGCTTGGATGAGATGGTATCTCCATGCTTGAGGAAGAAAACGTGAGTTTTGATGTTTATCTTGATTTTATGGTTTGAGGAGTATTTGTGAAGGTAAATTTTGGCATGCTTTGATGATGTGATGCCATTTATGGCTATATATGTGATGATTTATGTTATGATAAGGTTATAGATTATTAAATAAGTTGTTATAGTTAAATTATGGTTTTTTTGGGGATTATAAGTTGCTTTATGATTTTGCATGATGATAGTCTTAAGGCAAAAAGTATATGTAATACAAGGCACAAATGAAATCAAGTAGCAACATATGAGTGCATAGATTAGGAGAGAAGACCACCTTTGCTTACTCTTGTGGAATCCAGTAAGCTACATTCTTTTCTTTACCTTCTTTGTATGTTATAATCTTTGTTGGGCATGTGATACAAGTGACCAGCTGATCAGTGGTAGAAGAGGATGACCCATGCTAGGCGTATTAACCCCTGGGATGCGGTCCTCATAATTACACAACTTGAGATCGGCCCATGCTAGGCTTTCGCCCCTGAGCTGCCACCCTTCTATACCAATAGGGATCGGCCCATGCTAGGCTTTCGCCCCTAAGCTGCCACCCTTAATTAAATAGATTTCTTCACGTAGATTCTTTAATCTTTGAGATTATTGTTAATCAGTTCATAACTCTTTTGAGATGTTATTTTGGATAATCGTAACATTTTGAGATGTTGATTTGGTGGTCATAATCATCTTGGAGACATGAAATTACGGAACAGTAGTGGAATACATGAAAACAATACTTTGAGGCAGTAACAATGACATAAGGAGCTATGAAACATCAACACCTTACTTTAAGACCTTAATGGCACAATTGACTTCAATTGGCTTAGGAGAAGGATTCATCAAACTTTCTTTTGCAAATACCATTTTTATAACAGCACAAGGGAAATTACACAATATAGAGTAGTGAACATATAATGAAGTAGTTCCATGTACTTAGAATGGGGAAAGAAATATTGTTAGCTATTTGGAGATAGTACGCTGCCACCATGCTTTCTTTTCTAGAAATAGAACTTATGAGAATCACTTCATTGATATTAATTGCAGGTGGCAGATTTCATGCCAAAAGGATATAGAATCGAATAGCCTTACATACCTTATATTTATGACCAATACCACTATCACAATTCAGCCTTCCTTATTGGGTGCTAATCTACAACATAAGTCATGATTAAGCTAACATCTGCAGCTAATCACAATAAGGTTCTCCAAAACAGTAGCTAAGAATATTTGATGGAAATCAGGCCCATACAACCCTTACATAAATGGTGAACCACGACACCCTTCCTCTACACATTAATACAACTTCAAACATCATTTCCAAAGATACCCAAACAGCCCTCAACAACAATATTCATAAGGCAGCCACTAACAATCTCAAATCTTTCAGCATAATAGGAGAATATTGACTCAAAGATTTATCACAATCCATGAATTCTTGATAATCATATACAAAATTCTCCACTCCAAACATTATCAAAGAGAGGAAAACAAATGGGTTGAAGTCTTACCTTAATTCTGAAAATTTATCCTCTAAACTTGTACTTCAAGAATTCAAACTCTCCTTCAAACTCTTACTTGAAAAATTAGACAGCACTCAGGAACTCTAAGGTGTTTTAGGGCTGCTAATTGAAGCCAAGAGAGACCAAGAAAGAACTTAGGAAATCTGAAATTTTTGCAAGTTCAAAATGGAGAATAAGACTTGATCCTTATCCTTTGAAAAAGGAGGTGTTATGGCCGACACTCTTGACCAATTTTGGGCCATATAATGTCAAGTAGGTGCCCCACCTGCTTGTCCTTTTAACTTGGGCCCTTTTGGACTTAATATTATTGGACCTTGGCTGTCCATTTTTCCTTTGTTCTTTTAATCAGCTTGGGACAGATTAGTGCAAGTAGGTGGTACACACTTGGCCCAATAACATGGTAAAACAAATCTTAGGAGGTCATGTACTTACTTAGTTTCACTTGGGCTTTATCCATAATGGCCAATTGGCAGATTTGGCTGTTGGGCCTTCTTTCATTCACATTTTCTTTAATAGGTTTGGGCTTCAAATGAGCCCCTAAATATAAGCCTAAATCTGGTCAATCAAACTTGGGCCCTTTAACTATAATATAGATCAAGTAGGTGATGCAACTGCTAGCTCAATTACCACCTTACTATAATTACTTAAATACTTTCCATCGGAGTTAACTTGCAATACATATGCTAAAACGTGCAAGGCATTACATCACCTTCCAAGCTAGTTTAAACCAACACTAATCATGTAAGAAACATGATCCCTCACCTACACTATAAGTATAAGTCAAGTATAACATGAATAGAACTACCACATACAAAAATACAGGCCGTTACAGACCCTTACCTATGTACCCCTATATGAAGGTGTGATTATCTAAGGTTAGGAGTCTTGGATGCAATGTAAAATTTATCTTGTCTCCAATGCTAAATTATTATGTGTGATGTATGCTTGAAGGTGCATTGTGGTCTTAAGAGGGTGGCTGCCTCAATATGTTGTTGATAGCCATTATGTGATCATGTTGACCAATGTACACACACTTACACCTAATGCATGCCTCCAAGTAGTATACGTTCATGGTGTCTAATGAAAGGGTATTCTCATATGCACTTGTGTCTACTAATATGCATGTAATGTATATGCCTTTGAGGTATGCTATGTGTCTCTTAAATAGGATGACTTGATAGGTGTACTAGTATGGACAAGGGTATGGGACCTTGTCTATGCATTGAACATGAGTGCCTTGATAGGATAGTTCCTAGGTTTGTGATATATGTACATGAATATGAATGCATGAGCATGTTATGAATATGACTTGTATGCTATGGGGTCAAGTATATGATGTGATGAAGTATGAATATGTATAGCGTATAAATGTGTTTATATGAAAGGATTGCTCATATAGTTACACCTATACTTTTATGCATGAATGAAGTACAAGTATGAACATGTGTGGCCTAAGGGTGTTTATGTGAAAGGTATGCTCCCCTATATGTATACACACACATGAAAACATGTCTATGATACTTGTATGATAATCTAGTCAATAGAGGGGCTCTTGAAAGGTTTTCTCAAGGGTATCCTAAACAAGATGGTGCTTGAATATGTTATGTCCATGTGAAAGGGTTTCACACATGATTTGGGTTGATGAACTCTCATCTATGACCTATGAGCTAAGAATATGAGGAGTCAATCTAGTAAAGTCAAATTTTATAAAGTAACGTTAATAAAGGCTTTCAATAAAGGGAACTTAGCTTGACACCGAGTGAACATAGATGAGGGGTGCCACTTCCCAATGTGGGAAGGCTTGTTCACCATAGTTCCCACGAGGTGGATAACTACAATGACCCATTTGTCATAAAGAGGGTTTCCATATATGCCTCCAAGTTCCATAAATTATGCTTTCCCATAGGATTTAGCAAGTGATATTACCTAATATGTTAGCATGATGTGAATGTTCTACTTTGGCAAAGTGGAGCCCCTTTCCTTGGTGTAAGGTTCTACAACACCAAATTCCATGTTTAGCCCCCATGGTCTTAGTGTCGGTTAAGGCTATAGTTTCCCTAAAGTAATAATGGACAATGGAAGTAAAGGACCCTAACTAGGATAACCTAAGGGAAGTTTCTTAATGTAGGTGAGGGTATGGGACTTTACCTATGCATTGCACAAGTAGATCTTGAGGGAAGTTCTAGGAAGGTGTTCTAATGTATATAACTATGTTTATGTTCATTGTGCATGACATTGTAGTGTCCTCTACTTGTTGTGATGAAATACATGTTATGGGTCCTAATGAGTCTATATGATGTGGTCTTACCTTATATGCATAATGTTAGTCTTATTGACTATATGATGAAATTCTTATTTGGTATTCCTGTAGTTGACTATAATATCATAGTTGGTATATGAAGAACATGTTAAGGCTTGTAGTCTCCTTGTAGGTTTACTTAGGATGTGTGAAGTTATGGGACTTCCCATGTACATTGCACTAGTAGGCTTAAATAAGATTATGAGTAGGGTTTTATGTTTTCCTTGTGAAGTGAAGTCCAATGTGTGACGTTAATGTTGAGTATTGTCCTAGTATGATGATGTTAGAAGACTTGACTTGTATTTGTTCTTGCAATGAGTCCTTATATCTAGTCTTGTAATGAGTCCTTCTGTGTGGTCAATAAAGAATGTTCGGCCAAAATATGAGTTATATGTCTTGTTAAATGAAATGGTTCTATGAATACATTTGTTGGGTTAATGAAGGTTTTATGCATGTTTTCATTGTGGCCTTAAGGTGGTGCTTGAGTGCGGATAGTGTAATGGAACATTATCTATAAATTGCACTAAGTGTCACTAGAGAGTTATTTGGAAGGTTAAGGAGTTAAGAAGAAAAATAGAGTTCACTGTAAAAGGGAAATAAGCTTACTGTAACATAAAATGAGCTTACTGTAAAGTGATGCCAATTATGCCTTACATGCAATGTATGGTTTTATATGATGTTATGACTATTGTATATGCCTAGATTAAGTATGTGAATTGTATGATGCTTATTTTATTAAGTTTTATTAAGTTTTCACAAAATGGCATGATGCATGGTTTTAAGTAAAATGTCCCTTTTAAATGCATGTTTTTTCATGGTTTTCATACTTAGTGCATTCTTGTACATAACACCATTCTTCAATACCTTTTTACACAAAGTGTAGGTTATGTATGCTCAAAGTATGTCCCTATGATGAAGGGCTTGATATGTGTTCCTGAAGCTCAAAGAAAGGAATCCTTATGATTCAAGGGAGTTTATGTTAAAGTCATGTAATAGTTTAGTTATGTATTATGTTATAAGGTCTGTGTCCCTAATATACTCTAATTATGTAGAGTCTAACATGGAAAAGAGACTTAGAGTCTAACTATGTACTTATGATATTTTATATATAATGGAAGTGATGTATCTAGCATATGATGTTCTATGAAAGTCTTAAATTTTTCTCTAAATTTACCTATGATAATGCGATTAATGATAACTATGGACTTTTATAAGACCTCTGAGAGGTCAAGTACACCATGTTACTTCTAGGGGGTTCTCCCCGGTTGTGACATTAATTAACCACCCCATAACTATAACGCCCCCAAAAAAAACTAACGTGAACTAGAGCCTCATGGTTGTTTCTTGAGTTTATTTTAAGTTAAACTGAGTTAGTTTAGTGTCCTTAGGCAGTGTGTGAAGTTTTGTTAGGTTTGGCGTTCAATCGACCAAGAACGTCCATGACGTTTGGATGGTATGCCTTAAAATATACTTGTCTGTTTTGGTGTGTTTGGATGAGTTTTACGTGTTCGTTTTACTTGAAACTTTCATTGGATGTTACTAAGACCTAGACGACTTAGTTTAGGGGTTTAACGTCTGTGCACGACCCCACCTAGGACCAACAATGGGCCCTAGATGAAGGGCCCAAGACTTGGGCAAAATCAGCCAAAAAGCAGTGGCCATCGACGACCCTAAGAACGGTCTGTTGGTCCCTCAACGGTCCGTCGACCTAGGGCGTCTATTGTACCAGTGAGTTCAATTGGCCATTCTCCATTTGGAGCTAATTATCCACCAACGAGACCCTACCAATGGTCCATTGGCTCACAGATGGTCCGTTGGTGAAGGTCTCGTCTGTGAGGCCTGCGAAGTCTGTTAAGTGGCTGCCAACTTGGGGTGTTTTATGTAAATACACCCTAAGTATTTACAGACCCTAGGTGTATAATTTTAGTGTTTTTAGGTTATATTAAATTAGTTTTAAACCCTAGACCTAGACAAGACCCCTCACTTCCAAAATTCAAACTCTCTCTCTAAAGACAAACTCTCTTAAGACTCCATTGAAAGCTAGAGGTCAAGGAAGGATAGGAGGGCTGGTTGGACGTTTCTCTTCATCAAGAACTCTTGGATTTGGCTTGCTTAGTGAGGTATGGTATCCATTCTTGAATATCTTTTCATTCAAGAAGCCAACTTCCAAAAAGAATTTTAAAAGGGTTTCTAAACTCAAACTTCTTCTAACTTTGATTTCTAGTATGGGTCTTCTTGTATTTAAGTTCTAATGGTTTAAGTGTATTTATCTTGGTTTGAATTGATTATTTTAATGTTAAAACTCCATGAAACTCTTGTTTATGCATACTTCAAGATTTGGCTTGAAAATGGGTTATGTGAGCATGATTTGAGTAGGGTATGAACTTGGGTCTTCTTGTATTTGTCATGTTGTTGTAGCTACTGCCCTAAGGGCCTTAATATGGTGAAATATTGATAAATTGCTTATGGGTGATGATGGTTTGATTTGTTGATGAGTTGCTCTCATTCTATAGTTCTTATTATGAATTGCTATTGCTCTCATTCTATAGTTCTTATTATGAATTGCTATTTGGGTGGTATGGTCCACCTTATGGGTGGCGGTGCTAATTGATGAACTTGATGTTATTTAGTATGTTTTGAATATGTAATCTTGAAGGTCTAATATGTGTAATGAAGAGATAATATAAATGGGTCTTGTATTGTATTTGGTGTAGCTTGAATTGCATGCTTGACCTAGTTTATGTCTAAATGAAGTATATGATTATGAGAAGCATGTAGAGTGTGTAACTTTATGATCAAGGTTAAAGTATGTGTAGAAGTTGATGAGAATGAAATGATGCTTATATGCTAGGTGTGCAGATGTACACACACACTTTAAAGAATGTATTATGCCAAGTTGAGTAAAAAGGGTAATCTTGAGGTGGACACACTTCGTGAGTTGAGATGTAGTGTCTAGTAGCAACCTCTCCATTCCTAGTAAGCTTTCTAAGATAGACTTTTATGTTGAGAAATCCGTGGGGAGTTATGCCTAGCACCGAGAGGATATGAAGGGTAGGTGGATTACACTTCGTGAGATGAGATGTTGTAATCCAAGGTACCTCTTGAGATGAGTACTCCTCGTTAGTAGAGAGTCAGTTACTTAGTAACAATATCCTTATCCCTTAACTATGTGCCCTCATAGGTGTAGCTATTGTAAAAGCCATGTAAACACTAAGAAGCATGACCTTACACTAGGCAAGTAAGGATCCCTCATCCGATAGGGGTTAATATCGAGATTCCATGTCTAGCTCTCAGTGTAGTTGACCCAAGTACCTTAATAGACATGTTAAGGGTCAAAACCTCCGGGTACGACTCCCCGGGGACAACCCGAAGGGCCCCCAAGTTGGACCCAAACCTTGGACAAGAGGCTGTCCAAGGCAGCGAGCAGGCCAAGATTTTGACATGTCCTGTGCGACACGTGCCTAGAACTCACCTCACTGTCCCAAAAATTATTTGGCGCAGAATTGGGAGGCTGCCCCGTGATGTACAGCACACTCCCAGATTCGGTTGCGTCGTTTTTAAGTCAAATTTGACATGTCTAAAAGTCCCAATTCGTGTGGGGTGTTTTGGTAACTCAAGGGATATTTTATTAACTGATTTTAGGACCTTTTTAAACCCTTTCCCAAGCAAAACCTCAACACCCACTAAGAAATGAAATTCCCAAAGTTATATTCTCTTCCAAAAAACCCCAAAACCTCAATTGAAGACCAAGTTCAAGAACAAGCTATGGAGTTGGTTTCTTGGAGTTTTCTTCTCAGATGTTCATGGGCTTTTTAATGCATAAGGTATGGTGATCCTTCATCCATATAAAACCATTAATATATGGAGTCTTTCAAAGCTTTTTCCAAACATAATTCTAAGTCAAAATATTCTATATTTCAATCTAGCCATGGGTTCATTGTTTGATTTCAAAATCATTCTAATGATGAATATATGTTTATCTACTAATTTTATGATGGATTTCTATCCAATTTTATGAAGAACTCATGATCCTCCTAATTTCTCAAATTGGCCTATAATGTGGGTCTTGTGATCTTGATTTCTGGTTTATAGAATTGTGATTAGATTGTGATGAATTGTTTATTGCTATTACTTTCTATATCAATTAAATATGAATTATGGAGGAATGATCAAAGATGATCATTAACTTGGAGATTTGGTAATTTGACATATTTCTTCTAATTATCCTAGAATGTACATTGAATCGTGTTGATTGGTATGGTCCACTTATGGTGGTGGTGTTTACATTCTTGTACATTTTTATGTGTTATGATAATGTCCTTGAAGGCATTAGATGCAATATGAATTGATATGATGATTTCTATGTTAGGAAGTTGAAGGATTTAGCCTTGATTATAATATCATGTCTAAGTGAATTGATGTTATGTGGTGTTATGCGTATAGTCTTCTACACTACTTGTCTAATGAGATGGCAACCTCCATGCTAGTAAGTCAAGGTTTCTAGAAGAAATCTCCTTGTTCCTTAACTACGTTCCCACATAGGACTCTAGCTTAGTGGATCCACCTAGAGTAGATATGTACGAATAGTTGCACCTTCGGCAAGTGGTAACCCCCTCTTTTTGGTGTGGGAGTAGAACACCGGATTCCATATAGCTCACATGGTCTATGTCGGTTATGGCTATGTCTCCCGAAGGTTACTAATTAACAAGATAAGAATATGAACTCTAATCTAAATTCCTTGAGAAGTGTACTTGGTATATGAGGACTATGGACCCTACCTATACATTGCACTAGATGACATCAAGAAATGATAGGATTGGAGACTTTTATGAAGAAAATACTTATTTTATGTATGACTTGTATCAATTCATGTTAGGTGACCTTGTTATGTTAAGATATAAATTATGACTATGCATGTGAATTACACTTATGGCTTCTAAATGGGTTTAATTTGTATATGTGGGCGTATGGGACTCCATGTGTACATTGCACAAGTAAGCTTGTGAAGGGGTTATCAGAGTAATTCACCTATGATATGAACTAAGTGATTTATGACTAAGGTTGTAGTAAAGTAAAGAGTCCTTATATGATGATATGAAGTATGTGGCCTTATGTCTAGTTGTAAGTGAATATGTTATGACTTATTGAATATGTTGTGACTTGTTGAATATGTTATGCCTAGTCTAGGGTGATTTCTTAGGTACACTTGGTGGAAGAAGTATTATTGGATGCTACCTACACATTGCACTAGTGTGACTTAGGAGTTGTCTTAGGCGATGGTTCTTATATGAAGTCGATGTCTATCAGATGTTTATTACATATGACTATATGTGGTTGTGTTATGAATCATATTATGAAAGACTATTGTAAGGTGACCTCAAGGTGATACATTGTATTAAGTAAACTTGAGGGTTACTTAATAGAAGAAGTAAGATAAAAATAAAAGTAATGTACTGTATGTATTGAATAAGCCTCAAGTATGATAAATGACTTTATGTGCTATTATGAGTAGTATCCATGTCTATATGATGTATGTGAACTATATTGAGCTTATGTGTGCCTATGTTCATGAAGTTTACTAAAAAGACATGTTGTATGATTTCAAATGAAATGTTATCTTCAAATGTATGCTTTTGCATGGTTGTCATACTTAGTGCATTCTTGTACTAATACCATTCTTCTTCATCTTTTTACACAAAGTGTAGGTGGTGATTGCCAGAGGATGTCTGCTAAAAGAAGGACTTGATTAGATCTCCCAAGTTCAAGTAAAGGCACCCTTATGATCCAAGGGTTGCCTATGTTAAGATGTTTCTTTCAGTTGATGTAATAGCTTAGATTTATATTATATGTTATTAAGGGTCGTTTCCCTATTCTATTCTATTGAGTTGTGTCTTAAGATTGCAAAGAGACTTAGAGTATAACTATGTAATATGAAGATTTTATATTTATATGAGAAGTAATGTTCTAGGATATGATGTGCTATTAAAACTTTTACATTTTCCGCTATTTTTATTACGATTATGCAATGAAAGATGTCTAAGGGCTTGTATTAGACCTTTGAGAGGTCGACGACACCGTGTGGAGATCTAAGAGTGCTCTAATTACTACGGGGTACTTTGGATCGTTACAAATTTGGTATCAGAACTAGGTTCTTTTGTGTTTTGTCCTTAGGTTTCAAAGTCTCGTATTGACACGGCTAGTAGAGTCTCATTTTATTGGTGGTGAGTCTCGACACATCAATGATGCGGGAGACTACGATAGAGTTTCCCTTCTTCACTACTCTTATATCGTGCCATAGAACTTAACTCTATATGATCTCTCTATTATGTTTCCTTATCCGATTATATTTTAGATGTGATTGCTTGGAAGGGATGATTTCTCAATGCTTGAGGGAGAAAAGGTGAGCTTTGATACCTAACTTGGTTTTATGGTTTGATGAGTATATGTGAAGGTGGATTTAGTATATGTGGGTATGGTGCCATTTATGGCTATAGGTGGTTTATGGGGAATGAGATGTTGAGAAGTTATGATATGATATGGTAATAACTTGTTAGTAGTTGTTATGTTTGAATGGAGTTCCCGTTGGAATGATGGATTGCCTTATGATTATGTAGGATGGTAGCATGATGCTATGATATAGGCTTGAAAAGTCTTGGAGAATTTGGTAAATAGTGAGAAAGATGAATGTTACCCTTTTATATGGGAAATGCTTCATAGATGTCCTTGTGAGGATTGGAATCTTTGTATAGGCTTGCTCCTAAGAAGGGGAGATAGTGCGTTGAGCTTAGTAAGGTAATTATGAGGTATGCTAGTTAATGGGAGAACCCTTATGACTAGTTAATAATTACTTCTATGAACCTATTCTAAGAGTGGGAAAAGGGGGAAAAGGGGTTTAGTTCCATAAGTGGGAAGTATGATTACCCTAAGGTGACTTAGGGGGATGTATGATATGTAACCCCTTAGCTCTTCAAGAGAGAGAGAGAAAATTGAGGTTGACCTACTTTAAAGTGGTTAGTTGTATGTTAAGCTTGAATTTTAGTATGGTCAATTGAGGAAGTGCTTAGATTTTACCTAGGCATGGTTGGTTCGAAAGTTCCACCCAAAAGTGATGACCCTTGTAGGTTGGTCTTGACTTGCCTTGACCTTGGTGTTTATGGTCATTTATGTGCTTAGGCTTAACCCAAGTGGGGGATAATGTGCATAGATGGTAAGAACTTTAGGGCCCTTATTATCCCTATGTTAAGTTCCCTTGAACTTCTCTAGGTTGAAAATCACCTTGAAGTGTTGGTGAGAAGGATGTTCATAAGCTTAGATCCCAAGAGTGGGATGATGTGCTTAGTATATAGGGTTGGTAAGCTATGATTCCCCTAGATTTAAGAGGAGTTGTTGTTAAATGAGTTTATCCTAAGTGGGGGAGGATGATTTGAGTAGTAAGGTTTTAGATACCCATATCTTTTCCTTCTATTCTTACTCAAGCTTGAAACCAAAGAGTTCCTAAGTAGCTTGTTCATGATAGGAGTCTTGCATAAAAGTATAAGTTTCATGTTTTCCATATGCTATGCATGTTTTAAATGACACTAGGTTATGCATTTATCAAAGGTCATTATGCATGAAAAAAAGAGAGGAAATTTTGATAAATTTGCATGTCTCTCATGTTTTTGTGCATCCTTATGTGATAAATGTGCAATATGATTTCATGAGATAGATTAATGAGAATGCTTGATGTCACTTATGATGTATGGTGTATGGCCCCACCATGAGAAATTGAGTCTTCTTTAAGTGAGATAAAATGAGTCTCTTTGAAAAATGAGTGAGTTTTGAGATTTGGGAAGTGTTATTATAGACTCACTCTTGAGAAGTGATGGTTGGTCTAGCCTATGTTTATTGGTGTGCCTATAAATTGTGATAAAATTTTCCTTAATGCTGCATGCTTATGAAATCTAGTGATGTTCTAGAAATAGAAAGATGTAAATTTACTTCCTAATGTTGTAATGTGCTTGGTGTGACCTACCATGTTTGATTTCATAAGGAAGGAAGTATAAGCATAATGTGGTTTGGAGAAAATAAATCCTCCATGATATGAATTAACCTCTATGCATTTCTTTTATGTAAATTCTATGATGCCATGTTTGTATGTTGTGACTAGGAGAAGGTAGTTCCTCCTTGAACAAAGATAAGCATGGTAATGTCATAAATGACATTGATGGTATTATGTCTAGACTATAAGATTTTATTTTATCTACCTTATTAATGTTTCTTGTGAAACTAAATGAAGTGTTCAAATTTTCTCACGAGTTGAAGTGTGGATTATGCCTAAGTGTGCAATTGGAATCCATAGTATGTTTAACCTTGTGATTAAATAATGAACATGCCAAATAAATTTGAGAAGGTAGGTCCTCCAAATGACAATGAATATGAAGAAGTATGTATGCATGAAACGAACTATAGAAGTAGTCCATGTTTGATTATGTTGCCTTGAATGCATGATAGAATGAAGTTTGTGTTCGTTGTAATTTGGTGCATTGACTTTTATGTGATAACATGTATAAGTGTTGTGAGTTGCTATGGAAGTCATTGAGTCCTTGAAAATGTTTAAATGTTTCAAGTGTCATTCGAGGACGAATGTTTCCGAAATGGGGGATATTGTAACAACCCTCAAAATATACTAAGGTAGCTAGAGCCACAAATGTGAATAAAAGGGTTAGTAACATGTTAATAAAGTGTTTTATAGTTTATATAATTGATTTTAAAGTCATTTTGAGGTCAAACGTCAAAGAACGTCCAAGACATTCGAAAGTTGGTCTTTAGACGTGCTAGTGAGTCCTTGTATGTTTGCCTTGTTTTTATGTGTTGTTTGGAGTTGAGACCCTAGTACCTTAATAGACATTTTAAGGGTCAAAACGTCCGGGTGAGACTCCCCCGGGACCACCCGAAGGGGCCCCTAAGGAGGACACAAACATTGGATAAGAGGTTGCCCAAGGCAGCGAGTAGGCCATGATTTGGACTTACCCTATGCGACGCGTGCCTAGCAGGCTCCCCACTGTCCAAAATATTATTGAGACAAAATTGGGAGACTTCCCCGCGACGCGCAGCCCACTCCCAGATTCGGTTGCGTCATTTTAAAATCAATTTTGGTATGTCTAAAAGTCCCAATTCGTGTGGGGGTGTTTTGGTAACTTAAGGGACGCTTTATTAACTGATTTTTGGACCTTTTTAAACCCTTTCCCAAGCAAAAACCACAAGACGCATTGAGAAAATGATAAAAGATGATAACTAGCTTGGAGATTTGGTAAGTTGAACTATTTCTTCTAATTAGCCTAAAATGTACATTAAATTGTGTTGATTGGTATGGTCCACTTATGGTGGCGGTGTTTACATTCTGGTACATGTTTATGTGTTATGATCATGGACTTGAAGGACTTAGATGCAATATGAATTGATATGATGATTTCTATATTAGGAAGTTGAAGGATTTATCCTTGATTGTAATATCATGTCTTAGTGAATTGATGTTATGTGATGTTATGTGTATAGTCTTCTACACTACTTGTTTAATCTAGGTGTGGAGATGATGTTATATTTATATGTGTGATGATCATGTTAGGGTTAGGTGTGGTATATATGGATAATGATGAAGAATATCCTTATAGCATTACCCCTATCCATATGAACCCTATATAGTTGTGTGATCAAAGTATGCTAGGAGTCTTATATTCTATTGAAGAAAATATACTTTCCTCCTATGATTTAATGTTAGTGTGTGTAGTATATAGTACTTAATACTATATATGTGTGTATGACTTGAGACTTGAAGAATGTTATACATGTGTTGTGGTCATTAGAGGGTGGCTTCCTCAATGCTATGTCATAGCTATTATGTGATCATGTTGACAAATGTACACAAACACTTCATGCATATCTATGAGTAGGATAGATTCATGATGACTATGGAAAGGATAGTTCTCCTATGCATCATTACCTATTTCTTGCATACAAAGTATATGATTAATGAAGTTATGAACATGTGTCCCTAAAGGTGTTATGTGAAGGTAGATCTCACATATATGTACACACACACATGCATGTATGAATGAAGTATGTTAATGGTAGTCTAATCAATAAGTGAGTCTCTTTAAAGGTATTACTCAATTGTACTCTAAACTAGAATATGGTATGAATATGATATGATTATGTGAAAGGACATTCTCACATAATGTAGGTTCTATGATGAATGTAGAATTCTCATCTTAGATACCTTTTAGCTATATGATAGATGAGGTAGAAGGTCCCTAAGTCCTTCTTTATGACTTAATGCACTAAAGGCTCAATTATATATTAAAAGGGAGTTAGAGCCTAGCACCGAGTGACCATGACAAATGAGAGTGGGAGATTCACGTTAGTAAGTCCGGCTTCCCACAAAGAGAACCTTCACATTTAGCAAGTCCGGGTTCTCACCATAGATGTTGTCTCATGAGATGGAAACCTCCACGCTAGTAAGTAAAGGTTTCTAGAGGCAATTTCCTTGTTCCTTAACTATGTGCCCACATAGGACTCTAGCTTAGTGTATCCACCTAGAATAGCTATGTACGAATAGTTGCACCTTCGACAAGTGTTAACCCTCTCTTTTTGGGGTGGGAGTAGAACACCAGATTCGATGTAGCTCACATGGTCTATGTCGGTTATGTCTATGTCTCCCAAAGGCAATTTCGCCATCATCAGGCCCCTCAGCTATATCACCGATGAGCAAGCCCATCACGGTACATTTTACTCCGAGGGAAACGCATGCACTGATGCAACACCGTGGCTTTTGCATCGGTCGGTTCAAATGCATGGCTGAGCCATCACACAGGTTTTCACCTATGCTCTGATACCAATTTCGCCATCATCATTTAATTCATAGTCTAAATAATCTATTTGAGTATATTTATTTTCATCTAGTATTAATTCTGCAATGTGTTTTCTTTTTATATTTCTAGGTAATTTACAATCTTTAGCTAAATGTCCTAACTTACCGCAATTGTAACAATTACAATTTGATAAGGCTTTCTTTGGTCTAGATAGTCTTTTTTGTTTATTATTTTTTGTATAATAACGTTTTCTTGGTTTTTTATATTTATATTTAGTTTTCGTTTTTCTGTATTTCTTATTTTTTCGACCTTTTTTATAATATTTATTTTCACAACCAAATTGTGGTGCTACTTTGTATTTACAACAGTTTAGATTTTTCATTAATTCTTTTTCCATAGTTATTTTTTCTTTCTGATTTTCACATAACTGCATAAACCATTGTTGTAAGAAGTTTATTCTAGATCCTAAAGTATTTGTGTTTTCTTCATTATTCCAATCTTTTATTATATTGGTACTAAATGGTTCTGGTAATTTTGTAAAATATAGGTGTTTTATTTCTGTTGCTTCATTTATATCATATTGCGCTTTATAATAATATTCTTTAAATGCGCATGTATATTCTTCTATGTAACACATATTGCATATTGCTAATTTTGACATTAATTGTCTATTTAGAATTTTTTGTTTATTTTGGTCTTTTATATCTGTGGTCATACTTCCGAACTCATTTCTTAATGCTAAGTCATATTTTTCTAATATTTCTATATTAGATGTTGTTAATGATCCATCTAGTTTTTTATCACTTCTTAATGCTGCTTTACTTTCTATTGGTAAATTTTCTAGCCATAATTTTGTTGTTCCTATTAAAGTTCTTTCTATATATCCTGGTGTGTCTTTTATTGTTATTTTATTATCTACTAATTGTTTAGATAGATTTCCTATCCATAATAAGATTACTTTATTAATATCTATAACACAATCTAAATCTAAAAAGTTAGTTTGTTCTGTTATTAATTTAGGTTTCCATTTTAATCTACTATTCCATATTGCATTAGTTCTGTCTGAATTTTCATAACTTTCTGTATAATAATTTGGTGTTGTTGTTTTAGGATTTCTTCTAGGACTATTATCTGGAGTTTTAACTCTTGATGTTCCTGGTTTATTTACATTATTTGTATTAATTTCTAATTTCTTTAAGTTATTAGTTTGTTCTAAGATTTCTGTATATGTTTCACTAATATCACTTATTTCTGAATGTTCTGAATTTTTATCACTTATTTCTAATTGATTAATTTCATTTATTTCAAGATGTTCATTTTCATTTAATATTTGTTTTATTTCATTTATTTCATTAGTTAATTCTACTTCTTTAGCTAATTCTACTTCTTTTTGTAGTTGTTTTTCTTGTTGTCTTTTTTCATATATCAATTTTAAATAGGCTAATTCCTTTTCTAATTCTTCTATTTTACTATTTTTTGTTTCTTCAATTTTCTTTATTTCTTGTTTTGCTTCTTTTCGTATATTTTCAATTTCCTTAGCTTTATCTATGTCTTCATTTTCTTTTGTTATTCTTATCATAGCCGTTAAGCTATCTTCTAATTTTGCAGATTCTCTTTCTAGCATTAGATATAATCTATCTCCTATCTTTTTATACCTTCTTCCTAAATTGGAAAAGACTAGTTTTATAGTTAATCCTTCATAATTTTCATAAGTTTTTTCATCTACTATAAATTCTTCTTTATTCATAATCATTGTTATAGTTTATATTATGTTGTATTTTATATTCTAAACAGTCTATTTTTAATTTTAAATCAAATATCTGTTTCTTTTGTATTAGTATTGATTTACTACATACTCCTGCAAATATATTTTCTATTAATCTGTCTTTCATAAAGTCGTGATTATATTGTAATTCATTTAATTTTTCTATTAATAATTGTTTATATATTCTTTTATCCATATTAAGTTTTAAGAGAATATTTGTTCGTAATATTCTTTTTTAATTATATTCAACCTTTGTATTTCTTTAGCGTTTGTTTCTATGTACTCTAAATATTCTTCTTCTCGAAGATATATATATTTATTTACATTTTCAATTAATAGTTTTTCTTCTAAATCTATTTTTTCCTTAGTTTCTTTCCATAACCTCAAATATCTAAAATTGATCATTGATCTCTATATAGTTCTAAATCATCAAATAAATAATCTAGATCATTATCATCGTAAATTATCAGCTCAGACCAACCTACAGTCATTGTTTCAATTATCTCATGCATAATTAATTTGTCATAAATTATTCTACGTGCATCAACATCAATATTTTTCAATATGTAAAACAATAGCATCATATAATCATTATCGTTATCTAACAAGTATGTAGGCATATTCTATTCGATTCAATTTATTTTCACTAACAGTTTATTCCTTCTAATCGTTTCGCAGTTTATATGTATTCATTATGAACAATAATAGTATAATATTCATCTCGTCTAGTCATTACTATGGCCTTCTTCTTTAATCAGTTACCCTAACAGCGCCTCAACACCGTGTACTCCCCAAAACGACCGTCTGCCTACCGGTTTCCACCTTAGGATGGCATAGTCTGGGCTTACCTACTCGCAGAATATTTCCATAGCAAAACCTTCTAGAGATGACTATTATAACATTATTTATTCATAATAAATATTTATAATCAGGAATCGATTATCAGGAATAAAGCAATTTAGCTACTCATAAATGATTTTGAGTATACCTGTTCTTGTAGATTGCTGGTAGATGCTTTATCTTCCATATTTATTTATGTTCTAGCTCTGATACCAAGTAAGGGGGGGGGTGCGGAATATTGGGGGGTGCGGAATATCTGAGATGTTAGAGAGAGATGAGAGAGGAGGATGGTTGAAGCTTGTTTATTTCTGAGGACTAATGCCTCTATATATAGCACAAACTTGCATAATTGGCCTAACAGTGGCCGACACTAAGTATTGACACTTGGCCTTATAATATTTGGCCGACGCAAAATGACAAATAACTTTACTTTACATAATGGCCGACTTTTTTACAAATGGCCGACATACTTTTGACAAAATAAATAATGACAAACTATAATGGCCTACTTTAAGTACATGGCCGACAAAGACTTTTAACAAAACAACAAAAAAACTTTACAATAATGGCCTATATTGGCCGACATATACTATTATCTTTTTGACTCTATCTTCGTCTTTTGTCTTTTTCTTCTTATCTTCTTCTTCTTTTGTCGTTTATTCCAAGGTTACATCTGGAATTAAGTTATCTTCTCCATTGCACTTGGAACAATGGTGATCTGGGTATCTATGTCCAATTAATTTGCAGTATCTGGTCAATAATTCTTCTGAAATAAATTTTTTCTTTAGAGCTCTTGTAGTTGGTTGCTCTTCTGGTTTTAACAAAGATAAAATCCATTGCTGAACTTCATCCATATCTGTTTTTCGTATTTCTTTGGAATTTGCATATATCATCACTTGATCTCTTGCGTAGTAGCTCCATATTGCATTTCCATTTAAATAATTGTTTGCTAGTTCTTGAATTATAGTTTATATGCCAATTATCCTTTTATTAGCATAAAAACTAGGTATATCTATCTTTTGTATTTCATCTTGTTTTTCAATCTCCTCAGGTATTATCATATCTTTTGTTAATCCTATTTTGATTACTTGTATAGGAGATTTTATCTCGTCATAAAGTATTTCTGCAGGTGCTGTATAGAACTTTATAAACAATAAGTTCCCTTTTGTAATTCTTTTGAACGTACTAAATGCTTTGTATAGTTCAGGTATTCCTGTAATTTCTTCGCCGTCGAATGTATATACGGTACTTAATAGTCCATAATTGTAACACGTTTTTACTAAATTTGCACTTGTTTTTGGTTGTGCAATAAGTCTGTTGTATCCTTGTAATTTCTGGGTAATATAGTTTTCATTGGGGTTTTTCGTTTGATTTGATATGGGGTTTAGATTCAAAAACGTTTGGATTTTGTATATGTTTTCAATATATGACTGTGCAATATAATTGTATTTTTTCTTTTCACTTTGTATGCTGGCTGCATAGGTAGATGTTTGTGGTACTGGGGTATTTTGTTGGAATTTAGGTACAAATGATTTGGTAAATAAGCTATTTAAGTTTGTATTTTTTGGCATAGCTTTTTCCGTAATTCCTGTACTTGTACCTGCAATACCTGCAACTAACATCTTTTTAGTATATTGAGTTTTTAGGTGTTTCTCAACGTCACCTTTTATCTCTGGCTGTTTATCGTCTGCCTGAAGACGTAGCTCCGCATATTTAGAGTCATGCTGCTGACTATTAGCTGTCTTTTTGAGTATTTGTACTTCTTTTTCTATCTTGTCTACTTTTTGACAAAGATTTGTCATCATAGATAAGATTTGCTTCATTGTATCTATTTCTGGAGAGATAATCTGCAATAAGATTTTTGTCAGTAGTAATTACTTCAATTGTAAATGTAAAATTCAATATATTCAATACCAATCTTCGTATTTCTTTCGTTGTTACAGAATCATCTATCTTTCTTGTTAACCACCATTTTACCTGTGTATTATCTATTCTAACAATAAATTTGTTATACACAATATAATGTTCGAATGTTAATAAACATTTATATAATGCTAATAACTCTTTTCTATTAATTTCCCATTTTATTTGCGGTTCAGTATAAGATCCTGAATGATATCTACAATGGTGTTCTATATTTTCATTTTCATATTTATATTTTAATATTCCACCATAGCTATGTTCACTTGAATCAGTTTCTATTATATAAGTAAATATTCTTTTTTCATTAGGAAAATTAAGTTTTGGTAACCTTTTACATAAATTTTTAATATTGCTTATATTTTCTTTATCTTTTTTATCAAAATGATATTCAATATCTTTTTTAAGCTTTTTATATAGTGGTTTTAAGTATTCTGCTAATTTAGGTATATATTCTCGTACTTGATTTACTAATCCTAAAAAGGATTGTAATTTCTTTTTTGTGTCTATATTTTCATCTAAATTTATTATTTTCTGTACTATATGCTTTTGCATTTTTATACCGTTTTTATCTATTTGTATTCCTAAAAATTCTATTTGAGATTTCATTATTTCTGCTTTTCTTTTACTTAAACTTATACCTGATTGTTTAATTATATGAATAAAGTTTTCTAATAATTTTATATGTTCTTCTTGTGTTCTAGAATACAATAATATGTCATCTATATAGACAATGCAATTTTCTAATTGATTAAAATAACTATCCATAAAGTATTGATATCTACCTGGTGCGTTTTTATAGCCAAATGGTAACACGTTCCATTCATAATATCCTTGTGGTACAGTAAACGCAGTTAACTGTTTTGATTTATCTTCTAGTTTTAAATGGTAAAAACCCGATTTACAATCGAATTTGCTAAAGTAATTATATCCTTGTATTTGTCTTATTTTTAATATCTTATTTGGTATAGGATAATTATAAGTCTTAGTTTTGGCATTTAGATTTCTATAATCGATTACCATTCTACTTTTACCTCTTTTTTGTTCATTATGATTATTAACGATAAATGCGGGACTACTATGTTTACTATTAGTCTCTTGTATATAATTATATTTTAATAGTTCTTCTATATGAATTTTAAATTCATTTAGATCATCAAAATTATATTTTAATGGCTTTTGTATTATTAGACTATTTTCGTCTATTAATTCTATCTTTATAGTTGTTTTATGTTTTTCTCAACCTTTTAAGGGATTATCATTATATAAAAGTTCTAATTGGTTATTTATTAATTTAATTTTATCTATTGTAAATATAATAATTTCAAATTGATTAGTTTCTTTTATATTTTCCATTTCTTGATTTATCTTTTCATTTCCTTTAATCCAGTCTTTAGGTTTTCTTTGTTTATTATTAACTCTTTTTGCTCCTATTTTGTATCCACATGGTGTAGTAAACCACCAATGTGTTTTGGTTATTATATGTGGGTATAATCTATTTAAGAAAGGCATTCCTAATAGCATATCTTTTGTTTTGCAATCAAAACTATATATATCTTCTATTATTAAAATTTTATCCCATATCTGTATTTTAACATTTTTTGCTTTATAAGTAATCATACTACTTTCGTTGTTAAATCCAGTTACTAGCATGGGTGTTTTTAGTTTTTCCCATTTTTCTTCTGGTAAACAATTGTATTTGCATATATTAGTTTCTGCTCCTGTATCTATCATGGGTGTATAATATCTATTATAATATCCTTCTATAATAATTTTCGCAAGTATATATATTTTCATTTTATTCTTTCATTTTATTCTTTGTATTATAATTTTCTTATTTTGACATGTAAGTATTAATTTATTATCCTCTATTTTATATGGTATAAATTGTTCTAACCATTTTAATCCTAAAGTTATATTATGTTCACTTTGATAAATTTTAAATTGTATAAGAAAGTTTATTCCTCCTATAATTATTTCCTTTTCAATTGATTCGTCACATATTATAATTTCGTTGGGTAATCCAGGGCATATATGTCCTGTTTTTGTAAGTTCATTTTCTGAAATTATTTCTCTATTTATATAATTTTCTTCTTCACCTGTATTTATAAGTATTTTATATTTTGTATCATTTGTTATTCCGGCTATAAAATAATAGTTTATTGATTCTTCTTCTGTATATTGTATCTCAGGGAAATCATATTTTCTCTTTGATGTACTAGCTTTTGATGAAGTAGTTCTTTTTAATAGTTTAGGGGTATTCAATCTTTCTTGTATTATTTGTAGATCTTCTTTTATATCCATTTCTTTATAACTATAATCATTATTGTCTATAATTGTAAGGATTTGATCAAAAGGATTTTCTATTTTGATCCTATCTATTTTGTTTTTAGCAATTACTTTATGTTTTGTAGTTAATATATATAAGTTTTTACATCTTACTGTGAATATTTTACTTCCTGGTTCTAATTCAATTCCTGATAGTTTCCAATATAACATTAATGATTTATCTATATTTCGATCCGTTAATGCTATTGAATAATTAGCACTTATTATAAATTTAAATTTTTGGTATATTAAATTTCCTTTTATAGCACTTATTACGCTTTTTTCTATTGGATGTATGATCCTATCGTCTGCTAGGTATATTTCTATGGGTGTATCTATTCCTTCTCTAAAACAGGCTTTTATTAATATCTCTGTTCCTCCTAAATGTACATATTTTATGGGTGTTTTTGCTTTTATATGTTGTATTTCTTGATTAATTACTCTTTTATTGAGTATAGGTATTTGTGCTTTTCCTTTAGTGTATTTACAGTCTATAATATGTTCTTTTTGACTAACTACATAATATTCTTCCTTATTTCTTTTGAACAATTGATTTAAAATTGGTATTTTTAATACTTTTTCTATACTTAAATCGATTTCTTTATTCTTTATTTCCTGAAAAATTGTATTATCAAATATTATTTTTTGTTCTACTGAATCTTCATCATGATATTCTTCGGTAGATATTATTTTTATATTTTCTTCAGTCATTTTCTTCTGGTATTATTTCACTATCTGATTCTATTTCATAATCTGTTTCTATTTCATAATCAGGGGGGGTGCGGAATATCTGAGATGTTAGAGAGAGATGAGAGAGGAGGATGGTTGAAGCTTGTTTATTTCTGAGGACTAATGCCTCTATATAGAGCACAAACTTGCATAATTGGCCTAACAGTGGCCGACACTAAGTATTGACACTTGGCCTTATAATATTTGGCCGACGCAAAATGACAAATAACTTTACTTTACATAATGGCCGACTTTTTTACAAATGGCCGACATACTTTTGACAAAATAAATAATGACAAACTATAATGGCCTACTTTAAGTACATGGCCGACAAAGACTTTTAACAACAAAAAAACTTTACAATAATGGCCTATATTGGCCGACATATACTATTATCTTTTTGACTCTATCTTCGTCTTTTGTCTTTTTCTTCTTATCTTCTTCTTCTTTTGTCGTTTATTCCAAGGTTACATCTGGAATTAAGTTATCTTCTCCATTGCACTTGGAACAATGGTGATCTGGGTATCTATGTCCAATTAATTTGCAGTATCTGGTCAATAATTCTTCTGAAATAAATTTTTTCTTTAGAGCTCTTGTAGTTGGTTGCTCTTCTGGTTTTAACAAAGATAAAATCCATTGCTGAACTTCATCCATATCTGTTTTTCGTATTTCTTTGGAATTTGCATATATCATCACTTGATCTCTTGCGTAGTAGCTCCATATTGCATTTCCATTTAAATAATTGTTTGCTAGTTCTTGAATTATAGTTTATATGCCAATTATCCTTTTATTAGCATAAAAACTAGGTATATCTATCTTTTGTATTTCATCTTGTTTTTCAATCTCCTCAGGTATTATCATATCTTTTGTTAATCCTATTTTGATTACTTGTATAGGAGATTTTATCTCGTCATAAAGTATTTCTGCAGGTGCTGTATAGAACTTTATAAACAATAAGTTCCCTTTTGTAATTCTTTTGAACGTACTAAATGCTTTGTATAGTTCAGGTATTCCTGTAATTTCTTCGCCGTCGAATGTATATACGGTACTTAATAGTCCATAATTGTAACACGTTTTTACTAAATTTGCACTTGTTTTTGGTTGTGCAATAAGTCTGTTGTATCCTTGTAATTTCTGGGTAATATAGTTTTCATTGGGGTTTTTCGTTTGATTTGATCTGGGGTTTAGATTCAAAAACGTTTGGATTTTGTATATGTTTTCAATATATGACTGTGCAATATAATTGTATTTTTTCTTTTCACTTTGTATGCTGGCTGCATAGGTAGATGTTTGTGGTACTGGAGTATTTTGTTGGAATTTAGGTACAAATGATTTGGTAAATAAGCTATTTAAGTTTGTATTTTTTGGCATAGCTTTTTCCGTAATTCCTGTACTTGTACCTGCAATACCTGCAACTAACATCTTTTTAGTATATTGAGTTTTTAGGTGTTTCTCAACGTCACCTTTTATCTCTGGCTGTTTATCGTCTGCCTGAAGACGTAGCTCCGCATATTTAGAGTCATGCTGCTGACTATTAGCTGTCTTTTTGAGTATTTGTACTTCTTTTTCTATCTTGTCTACTTTTTGACAAAGATTTGTCATCATAGATAAGATTTGCTTCATTGTATCTATTTCTGGAGAGATAATCTGCAATAAGATTTTTGTCAGTAGTAATTACTTCAATTGTAAATGTAAAATTCAATATATTCAATACCAATCTTCGTATTTCTTTCGTTGTTACAGAATCATCTATCTTTCTTGTTAACCACCATTTTACCTGTGTATTATCTATTCTAACAATAAATTTGTTATACACAATATAATGTTCGAATGTTAATAAACATTTATATAATGCTAATAACTCTTTTCTATTAATTTCCCATTTTATTTGTGGTTCAGTATAAGATCCTGAATGATATCTACAATGGTGTTCTATATTTTCATTTTCATATTTATATTTTAATATTCCACCATAACTATGTTCACTTGAATCAGTTTCTATTATATAAGTAAATATTCTTTTTTCATTAGGAAAATTAAGTTTTGGTAACCTTTTACATAAATTTTTAATATTGCTTATATTTTCTTTATCTTTTTTATCAAAATGATATTCAATATCTTTTTTAAGCTTTTTATATAGTGGTTTTAAGTATTCTGCTAATTTAGGTATATATTCTCGTACTTGATTTACTAATCCTAAAAAGGATTGTAATTTCTTTTTTGTGTCTATATTTTCATCTAAATTTATTATTTTCTGTACTATATGCTTTTGCATTTTTATACCGTTTTTATCTATTTGTATTCCTAAAAATTCTATTTGAGATTTCATTATTTCTGCTTTTCTTTTACTTAAACTTATACCTGATTGTTTAATTATATGAATAAAGTTTTCTAATAATTTTATATGTTCTTCTTGTGTTCTAGAATACAATAATATGTCATCTATATAGACAATGCAATTTTCTAATTGATTAAAATAACTATCCATAAAGTATTGATATCTACCTGGTGCGTTTTTATAGCCAAATGGTAACACGTTCCATTCATAATATCCTTGTGGTACAGTAAACGCAGTTAACTGTTTTGATTTATCTTCTAGTTTTAAATGGTAAAAACCCGATTTACAATCGAATTTGCTAAAGTAATTATATCCTTGTATTTGTCTTATTTTTAATATCTTATTTGGTATAGGATAATTATAAGTCTTAGTTTTGGCATTTAGATTTCTATAATCGATTACCATTCTACTTTTACCTCTTTTTTGTTCATTATGATTATTAACGATAAATGCGGGACTACTATGTTTACTATTAGTCTCTTGTATATAATTATATTTTAATAGTTCTTCTATATGAATTTTAAATTCATTTAGATCATCAAAATTATATTTTAATGGCTTTTGTATTATTAGACTATTTTCGTCTATTAATTCTATCTTTATAGTTGTTTTATGTTTTTCCCAACCTTTTAAGGGATTATCATTATATAAAAGTTCTAATTGGTTATTTATTAATTTAATTTTATCTATTGTAAATATAATAATTTCAAATTGATTAGTTTCTTTTATATTTTCCATTTCTTGATTTATCTTTTCATTTCCTTTAATCCAGTCTTTAGGTTTTCTTTGTTTATTATTAACTCTTTTTGCTCCTATTTTGTATCCACATGGTGTAGTAAACCACCAATGTGTTTTGGTTATTATATGTGGGTATAATCTATTTAAGAAAGGCATTCCTAATAGCATATCTTTTGTTTTGCAATCAAAACTATATATATCTTCTATTATTAAAATTTTATCCCATATCTGTATTTTAACATTTTTTGCTTTATAAGTAATCATACTACTTTCGTTGTTAAATCCAGTTACTAGCATGGGTGTTTTTAGTTTTTCCCATTTTTCTTCTGGTAAACAATTGTATTTGCATATATTAGTTTTTGCTCCTGTATCTATCATGGGTGTATAATATCTATTATAATATCCTTCTATAATAATTTTCGCAAGTATATATATTTTCATTTTATTCTTTCATTTTATTCTTTGTATTATAATTTTCTTATTTTGACATGTAAGTATTAATTTATTATCCTCTATTTTATATGGTATAAATTGTTCTAACCATTTTAATCCTAAAGTTATATTATGTTCACTTTGATAAATTTTAAATTGTATAAGAAAGTTTATTCCTCCTATAATTATTTCCTTTTCAATTGATTCGTCACATATTATAATTTCGTTGGGTAATCCAGGGCATATATGTCCTGTTTTTGTAAGTTCATTTTCTGAAATTATTTCTCTATTTATATAATTTTCTTCTTCACCTGTATTTATAAGTATTTTATATTTTGTATCATTTGTTATTCCGGCTATAAAATAATAGTTTATTGATTCTTCTTCTGTATATTGTATCTCAGGGAAATCATATTTTCTCTTTGATGTACTAGCTTTTGATGAAGTAGTTCTTTTTAATAGTTTAGGGGTATTCAATCTTTCTTGTATTATTTGTAGATCTTCTTTTATATCCATTTCTTTATAACTATAATCATTATTGTCTATAATTGTAAGGATTTGATCAAAAGGATTTTCTATTTTGATCCTATCTATTTTGTTTTTAGCAATTACTTTATGTTTTGTAGTTAATATATATAAGTTTTTACATCTTACTGTAAATATTTTACTTCCTGGTTCTAATTCAATTCCTGATAGTTTCCAATATAACATTAATGATTTATCTATATTTCTATCTGTTAATGCTATTGAATAATTAGCACTTATTATAAATTTAAATTTTTGATATATTAAATTTCCTTTTATAGCACTTATTACGCTTTTTTTCTATTGGATGTATGATCCTATCGTCTGCTAGGTATATTTCTATGGGTGTATCTATTCCTTCTCTAAAACAGGCTTTTATTAATATTTCTGTTCCTCCTAAATGTACATATTTTATGGGTGTTTTTGCTTTTATATGTTGTATTTCTTGATTAATTACTCTTTTATTGAGTATAGGTATTTGTGCTTTTCCTTTAGTGTATTTACAGTCTATAATATGTTCTTTTTGACTAACTACATAATATTCTTCCTTATTTCTTTTGAACAATTGATTTAAAATTGGTATTTTTAATACTTTTTCTATACTTAAATCGATTTCTTTATTCTTTATTTCCTGAAAAATTGTATTATCAAATATTATTTTTTGTTCTACTGAATCTTCATCATGATATTCTTCGGTAGATATTATTTTTATATTTTCTTCAGTCATTTTCTTCTGGTATTATTTCACTATCTGATTCTATTTCATAATCTGTTTCTATTTCATAATCAGGGGGGGTGCGGAATATCTGAGATGTTAGAGAGAGATGAGAGAGGAGGATGGTTGAAGCTTGTTTATTTCTGAGGACTAATGCCTCTATATAGAGCACAAACTTGCATAATTGGCCTAACAGTGGCCGACACTAAGTATTGACACTTGGCCTTATAATATTTGGCCGACGCAAAATGACAAATAACTTTACTTTACATAATGGCCGACTTTTTTACAAATGGCCGACATACTTTTGACAAAATAAATAATGACAAACTATAATGGCCTACTTTAAGTACATGGCCGACAAAGACTTTTAACAACAAAAAAACTTTACAATAATGGCCTATATTGGCCGACATATACTATTATCTTTTTGACTCTATCTTCGTCTTTTGTCTTTTTCTTCTTATCTTCTTCTTCTTTTGTCGTTTATTCCAAGGTTACATCTGGAATTAAGTTATCTTCTCCATTGCACTTGGAACAATGGTGATCTGGGTATCTATGTCCAATTAATTTGCAGTATCTGGTCAATAATTCTTCTGAAATAAATTTTTTCTTTAGAGCTCTTGTAGTTGGTTGCTCTTCTGGTTTTAACAAAGATAAAATCCATTGCTGAACTTCATCCATATCTGTTTTTCGTATTTCTTTGGAATTTGCATATATCATCACTTGATCTCTTGCGTAGTAGCTCCATATTGCATTTCCATTTAAATAATTGTTTGCTAGTTCTTGAATTATAGTTGATATGCCAATTATCCTTTTATTAGCATAAAAACTAGGTATATCTATCTTTTGTATTTCATCTTGTTTTTCAATCTCCTCAGGTATTATCATATCTTTTGTTAATCCTATTTTGATTACTTGTATAGGAGATTTTATCTCGTCATAAAGTATTTCTGCAGGTGCTGTATAGAACTTTATAAACAATAAGTTCCCTTTTGTAATTCTTTTGAACGTACTAAATGCTTTGTATAGTTCAGGTATTCCTGTAATTTCTTCGCCGTCGAATGTATATACGGTACTTAATAGTCCATAATTGTAACACGTTTTTACTAAATTTGCACTTGTTTTTGGTTGTGCAATAAGTCTGTTGTATCCTTGTAATTTCTGGGTAATATAGTTTTCATTGGGGTTTTTCGTTTGATTTGATCTGGGGTTTAGATTCAAAAACGTTTGGATTTTGTATATGTTTTCAATATATGACTGTGCAATATAATTGTATTTTTTCTTTTCACTTTGTATGCTGGCTGCATAGGTAGATGTTTGTGGTACTGGAGTATTTTGTTGGAATTTAGGTACAAATGATTTGGTAAATAAGCTATTTAAGTTTGTATTTTTTGGCATAGCTTTTTCCGTAATTCCTGTACTTGTACCTGCAATACCTGCAACTAACATCTTTTTAGTATATTGAGTTTTTAGGTGTTTCTCAACGTCACCTTTTATCTCTGGCTGTTTATCGTCTGCCTGAAGACGTAGCTCCGCATATTTAGAGTCATGCTGCTGACTATTAGCTGTCTTTTTGAGTATTTGTACTTCTTTTTCTATCTTGTCTACTTTTTGACAAAGATTTGTCATCATAGATAAGATTTGCTTCATTGTATCTATTTCTGGAGAGATAATCTGCAATAAGATTTTTGTCAGTAGTAATTACTTCAATTGTAAATGTAAAATTCAATATATTCAATACCAATCTTCGTATTTCTTTCGTTGTTACAGAATCATCTATCTTTCTTGTTAACCACCATTTTACCTGTGTATTATCTATTCTAACAATAAATTTGTTATACACAATATAATGTTCGAATGTTAATAAACATTTATATAATGCTAATAACTCTTTTCTATTAATTTCCCATTTTATTTGTGGTTCAGTATAAGATCCTGAATGATATCTACAATGGTGTTCTATATTTTCATTTTCATATTTATATTTTAATATTCCACCATAACTATGTTCACTTGAATCAGTTTCTATTATATAAGTAAATATTCTTTTTTCATTAGGAAAATTAAGTTTTGGTAACCTTTTACATAAATTTTTAATATTGCTTATATTTTCTTTATCTTTTTTATCAAAATGATATTCAATATCTTTTTTAAGCTTTTTATATAGTGGTTTTAAGTATTCTGCTAATTTAGGTATATATTCTCGTACTTGATTTACTAATCCTAAAAAGGATTGTAATTTCTTTTTTGTGTCTATATTTTCATCTAAATTTATTATTTTCTGTACTATATGCTTTTGCATTTTTATACCGTTTTTATCTATTTGTATTCCTAAAAATTCTATTTGAGATTTCATTATTTCTGCTTTTCTTTTACTTAAACTTATACCTGATTGTTTAATTATATGAATAAAGTTTTCTAATAATTTTATATGTTCTTCTTGTGTTCTAGAATACAATAATATGTCATCTATATAGACAATGCAATTTTCTAATTGATTAAAATAACTATCCATAAAGTATTGATATCTACCTGGTGCGTTTTTATAGCCAAATGGTAACACGTTCCATTCATAATATCCTTGTGGTACAGTAAACGCAGTTAACTGTTTTGATTTATCTTCTAGTTTTAAATGGTAAAAACCCGATTTACAATCGAATTTGCTAAAGTAATTATATCCTTGTATTTGTCTTATTTTTAATATCTTATTTGGTATAGGATAATTATAAGTCTTAGTTTTGGCATTTAGATTTCTATAATCGATTACCATTCTACTTTTACCTCTTTTTTGTTCATTATGATTATTAACGATAAATGCGGGACTACTATGTTTACTATTAGTCTCTTGTATATAATTATATTTTAATAGTTCTTCTATATGAATTTTAAATTCATTTAGATCATCAAAATTATATTTTAATGGCTTTTGTATTATTAGACTATTTTCGTCTATTAATTCTATCTTTATAGTTGTTTTATGTTTTTCCCAACCTTTTAAGGGATTATCATTATATAAAAGTTCTAATTGGTTATTTATTAATTTAATTTTATCTATTGTAAATATAATAATTTCAAATTGATTAGTTTCTTTTATATTTTCCATTTCTTGATTTATCTTTTCATTTCCTTTAATCCAGTCTTTAGGTTTTCTTTGTTTATTATTAACTCTTTTTGCTCCTATTTTGTATCCACATGGTGTAGTAAACCACCAATGTGTTTTGGTTATTATATGTGGGTATAATCTATTTAAGAAAGGCATTCCTAATAGCATATCTTTTGTTTTGCAATCAAAACTATATATATCTTCTATTATTAAAATTTTATCCCATATCTGTATTTTAACATTTTTTGCTTTATAAGTAATCATACTACTTTCGTTGTTAAATCCAGTTACTAGCATGGGTGTTTTTAGTTTTTCCCATTTTTCTTCTGGTAAACAATTGTATTTGCATATATTAGTTTTTGCTCCTGTATCTATCATGGGTGTATAATATCTATTATAATATCCTTCTATAATAATTTTCGCAAGTATATATATTTTCATTTTATTCTTTCATTTTATTCTTTGTATTATAATTTTCTTATTTTGACATGTAAGTATTAATTTATTATCCTCTATTTTATATGGTATAAATTGTTCTAACCATTTTAATCCTAAAGTTATATTATGTTCACTTTGATAAATTTTAAATTGTATAAGAAAGTTTATTCCTCCTATAATTATTTCCTTTTCAATTGATTCGTCACATATTATAATTTCGTTGGGTAATCCAGGGCATATATGTCCTGTTTTTGTAAGTTCATTTTCTGAAATTATTTCTCTATTTATATAATTTTCTTCTTCACCTGTATTTATAAGTATTTTATATTTTGTATCATTTGTTATTCCGGCTATAAAATAATAGTTTATTGATTCTTCTTCTGTATATTGTATCTCAGGGAAATCATATTTTCTCTTTGATGTACTAGCTTTTGATGAAGTAGTTCTTTTTAATAGTTTAGGGGTATTCAATCTTTCTTGTATTATTTGTAGATCTTCTTTTATATCCATTTCTTTATAACTATAATCATTATTGTCTATAATTGTAAGGATTTGATCAAAAGGATTTTCTATTTTGATCCTATCTATTTTGTTTTTAGCAATTACTTTATGTTTTGTAGTTAATATATATAAGTTTTTACATCTTACTGTAAATATTTTACTTCCTGGTTCTAATTCAATTCCTGATAGTTTCCAATATAACATTAATGATTTATCTATATTTCTATCTGTTAATGCTATTGAATAATTAGCACTTATTATAAATTTAAATTTTTGATATATTAAATTTCCTTTTATAGCACTTATTACGCTTTTTTCTATTGGATGTATGATCCTATCGTCTGCTAGGTATATTTCTATGGGTGTATCTATTCCTTCTCTAAAACAGGCTTTTATTAATATTTCTATTCCTCCTAAATGTACATATTTTATGGGTGTTTTTGCTTTTATATGTTGTATTTCTTGATTAATTACTCTTTTATTGAGTATAGGTATTTGTGCTTTTCCTTTAGTGTATTTACAGTCTATAATATGTTCTTTTTGACTAACTACATAATATTCTTCCTTATTTCTTTTGAACAATTGATTTAAAATTGGTATTTTTAATACTTTTTCTATACTTAAATCGATTTCTTTATTCTTTATTTCCTGAAAAATTGTATTATCAAATATTATTTTTTGTTCTACTGAATCTTCATCATGATATTCTTCGGTAGATATTATTTTTATATTTTCTTCAGTCATTTTCTTCTGGTATTATTTCACTATCTGATTCTATTTCATAATCTGTTTCTATTTCATAATCATTATTGATTTCTATATCTGAAATCTCATATATACTATCATCATCATTTAATTCATAGTCTAAATAATCTATTTGAGTATATTTATTTTCATCTAGTATTAATTCTGCAATGTGTTTTCTTTTTATATTTCTAGGTAATTTACAATCTTTAGCTAAATGTCCTAACTTACCGCAATTGTAACAATTACAATTTGATAAGGCTTTCTTTGGTCTAGATAGTCTTTTTTGTTTATTATTTTTTGTATAATAACGTTTTCTTGGTTTTTTATATTTATATTTAGTTTTCGTTTTTCTGTATTTCTTATTTTTTCGACGTTTTTTATAATATTTATTTTCACAACCAAATTGTGGTGCTACTTTGTATTTACAACAGTTTAGATTTTTCATTAATTCTTTTTCCATAGTTATTTTTTCTTTCTGATTTTCACATAACTGCATAAACCATTGTTGTAAGAAGTTTATTCTAGATCCTAAAGTATTTGTGTTTTCTTCATTATTCCAATCTTTTATTATATTGGTACTAAATGGTTCTGGTAATTTTGTAAAATATAGGTGTTTTATTTCTGTTGCTTCATTTATATCATATTGCGCTTTATAATAATATTCTTTAAATGCGCATGTATATTCTTCTATGTAACACATATTGCATATTGCTAATTTTGACATTAATTGTCTATTTAGAATTTTTTGTTTATTTTGGTCTTTTATATCTGTGGTCATACTTCCGAACTCATTTCTTAATGCTAAGTCATATTTTTCTAATATTTCTATATTAGATGTTGTTAATGATCCATCTAGTTTTTTATCACTTCTTAATGCTGCTTTACTTTCTATTGGTAAATTTTCTAGCCATAATTTTGTTGTTCCTATTAAAGTTCTTTCTATATATCCTGGTGTGTCTTTTATTGTTATTTTATTATCTACTAATTGTTTAGATAGATTTCCTATCCATAATAAGATTACTTTATTAATATCTATAACACAATCTAAATCTAAAAAGTTAGTTTGTTCTGTTATTAATTTAGGTTTCCATTTTAATCTACTATTCCATATTGCATTAGTTCTGTCTGAATTTTCATAACTTTCTGTATAATAATTTGGTGTTGTTGTTTTAGGATTTCTTCTAGGACTATTATCTGGAGTTTTAACTCTTGATGTTCCTGGTTTATTTACATTATTTGTATTAATTTCTAATTTCTTTAAGTTATTAGTTTGTTCTAAGATTTCTGTATATGTTTCACTAATATCACTTATTTCTGAATGTTCTGAATTTTTATCACTTATTTCTAATTGATTAATTTCATTTATTTCAAGATGTTCATTTTCATTTAATATTTGTTTTATTTCATTTATTTCATTAGTTAATTCTACTTCTTTAGCTAATTCTACTTCTTTTTGTAGTTGTTTTTCTTGTTGTCTTTTTTCATATATCAATTTTAAATAGGCTAATTCCTTTTCTAATTCTTCTATTTTACTATTTTTTGTTTCTTCAATTTTCTTTATTTCTTGTTTTGCTTCTTTTCGTATATTTTCAATTTCCTTAGCTTTATCTATGTCTTCATTTTCTTTTGTTATTCTTATCATAGCCGTTAAGCTATCTTCTAATTTTGCAGATTCTCTTTCTAGCATTAGATATAATCTATCTCCTATCTTTTTATACCTTCTTCCTAAATTGGAAAAGACTAGTTTTATAGTTAATCCTTCATAATTTTCATAAGTTTTTTCATCTACTATAAATTCTTCTTTATTCATAATCATTGTTATAGTTTATATTATGTTGTATTTTATATTCTAAACAGTCTATTTTTAATTTTAAATCAAATATCTGTTTCTTTTGTATTAGTATTGATTTACTACATACTCCTGCAAATATATTTTCTATTAATCTGTCTTTCATAAAGTCGTGATTATATTGTAATTCATTTAATTTTCCTATTAATAATTGTTTATATATTCTTTTATCCATATTAAGTTTTAAGAGAATATTTGTTCGTAATATTCTTTTTTAATTATATTCAACCTTTGTATTTCTTTAGCGTTTGTTTCTATGTACTCTAAATATTCTTCTTCTCGAAGATATATATATTTATTTACGTTTTCAATTAATAGTTTTTCTTCTAAATCTATTTTTTCCTTAGTTTCTTTCCATAACCTCAAATATCTAAAATTGATCATTGATCTCTATATAGTTCTAAATCATCAAATAAATAATCTAGATCATTATCATCGTAAATTATCAGCTCAGACCAACCTACAGTCATTGTTTCAATTATCTCATGCATAATTAATTTGTCATAAATTATTCTACGTGCATCAACATCAATATTTTTCAATATGTAAAACAATAGCATCATATAATCATTATCGTTATCTAACAAGTATGTAGGCATATTCTATTCGATTCAATTTATTTTCACTAACAGTTTATTCCTTCTAATCGTTTCGCAGTTTATATGTATTCATTATGAACAATAATAGTATAATATTCATCTCGTCTAGTCATTACTATGGCCTTCTTCTTTAATCAGTTACCCTAACAGCGCCTCAACACCGTGTACTCCCCAAAACGGCCGTCTGCCTACCGGTTTCCACCTTAGGATGGCATAGTCTGGGCTTACCTACTCGCAGAATATTTCCATAGCAAAACCTTCTAGAGATGACTATTATAACATTATTTATTCATAATAAATATTTATAATCAGGAATCGATTATCAGGAATAAAGCAATTTAGCTACTCATAAATGATTTTGAGTATACCTGTTCTTGTAGATTGCTGGTAGATGCTTTATCTTCCATATTTATTTATGTTCTAGCTCTGATACCAATTTCGCCATCATCAGGCCCCTCAGCTATATCACCGATGAGCAAGCCCATCACGGTACATTTTACTCCGAGGGAAACGCATGCACTGAGTATATGTGGGGGTATGGGACTCCATGTGTACATTGGACAAGTAAGCTTGAGAAAGGGGTTATGAGGGTAGTTTACCTATGATATGAACCAAGTGATTTATGACTAAGGTTGTAGTAAAGGAAAGAGTCCTTATATGATGATATTAAATATGTGGCCTTATGTCTAGTTGTAAGTGAATATTGTATGACTTGTTGAATATGTTGTGACTTGTTGAATATGATATGCCTAGTCTAGGGTGACTTCTTAGGTACACTTGGTGGAAGCAATATATTATTGGATGCTACCTACACATTGCACCGGTGTGACTTAGGAGTTTTCTTAGGCGATGGTTCTTATGAGATGTTTATGACTTATGAATATATGTGGTTGTGTTATGAATCATATTATGAAAGACTATTGTAACGTGACCTCAATGTGATACATTGTACTAAGTAAACTTGACGGTTACTTAAGGAAAGAAGTAAGATAAAAAGAGAAGTAATGTATTGGATGTATTGAATATGCCTCAAAGTATGATAAATAACTTTATGTGCTATTATGAGTAGTATCCATGTCTATATGATGTATGTGGACTATATTGAGCTTTTATGTGCCTATGTTCATGAAGTTTACTAAAAAGACATGTTGCATGATTTCAAATGAAATGTCCTCTTTAAATTCATGTTTTTGCATGGTTGTCATACTTAGTGCATTCTTGTACTGATACCATTCTTCTTCATCTTTATACACAAAGTGTAGGTGCTGATGGCTAGAGGATGTCTCCTAAAAGAAGAGCTTGGATAGATCTCCCAAGTTCAAGTAAAGGGACCCTTATGATTCAAGGGTTGCCTATGTCAAGATGTTTGTTTATGTTTATGTAATAGCTTAGATTTATATTCTATGTTGTAAGGGTCTCGTCCCTATTCTATTCTATTGAGTTTTGTCTTAAGATGGCAAATAGACTTAGAGTCTAACTATGTATTATGATATATAAATATATATATGATGTGCTATTATAAGTTTTGCTATTTTTATTACGATTATGAAATGAAAGATGTCTAAGGGTTTGTCTTAGACCTCCAAGAGGTCGACGACGCCGTGTGGCGATCTAAGAGTTCTCTAACTACTAGGGGGTACTTTGGGTCGTTACAATTACATTAACTAGAAAACGAAAAATCGTTCCCAAATGCTGAAACATTTGTGACAAATTTATTTGTCGTGAAAAATATATTTTTTGTAGTTAATAGTATGCTTTGTCACTAAAAAGGTTATTAATACCGACAAAATTATATCGTCGCTAATTAGTTTACTTCAATTAACGACGAAATCAATTGTCTCTAAGGTTATATGTATTTCTTAGTTGAACAAAATCTAATTTCATCACTATTGATTATATTTTATATATAAAAAAATTATTTTTTTCTTAAATACATATGATAAATTTTATCATTATAAAAATGATTTATATATATATATATATATATATATATTTTTTTCAACCCTGACCATGAGCTCACACATTATGCTGCCTTAGGGAATAAAACTCACAACCTTAAGGTTTGAAGTGAAGAGTGTGTACCATCAAACAAACTCTCTCTTCTTGTTCATTTTTATTTTATTTTATACTTCATTCACTTCTTTCAAATTTAACTTTTGTAGAAATAATATATTATATGATTATTTATACTCACACACAAATGCATGAAATTTACCACCCACAATTCATTCAAATGTAGACTATATTTCAATTAAATTGTGTATTTTTTAAAATATCTTCAAATATATTTTGATTTTGTCATTTTATTTATTTATTTATTTAAATTTTAAAAATTATTTAGTACAATAATAAATTTATTTAAAATCAAACTTTTGATTTATTAAAAAAATGAATAATCAGTTCAAGTTGAACATCGATACCAATAACTATAGTACTTCATCATAATATATTTGAAATCCCCATTAGTTTATTTCTTTTATTTGTGCTTTCATTTTTTTAATTTATTTCAATTTTCACACTGATGGTAAAAGTTAGTAGAAATTCTGAAATATATTGCACCTTTGCAAAGTTTAAGTTTGTAAGTCGATGTTATCTCTGTATAGTTACTCTACGTACATATGTGGAATTACTATTAAATATTTACATATTTATAGAAAAAGCAAATAGATCGACTAAAGCTATGTAGTTTACCAATCACAAATCAATAGACATGCAAAAAAAATAGAACAAAGACTTGACAAATTATTATTTTTATCGTGCTTATCAATGAAAGTGTATCAAATAAAAAACAAAAGTGTTTAACAAAAAATATTAGCGATCTAGTGCTAGAACCGTGCCCACTCACAATACTTATAACCCGGATTGTAGTTTTCAAATGATGCATTTATAATTGCGTTATTTAAGATAATTGATGTATTGAACTTTTTCATCTTCACAAAATCGACCGAATTCATTGGTTTCAATATTTTCACTTGCCAATTAACGAATACACTCTGTGTACTTCTTATGAAGCACTTGTATTATTCTTTTTGTAAGTTGTCACTTGTAATTATGAACAATTGTAGCAAAAAAAATATTGTATTTAGCTATGAATTTTTTTCATAGCAAATAGTTTAATTATTCACTACAAATTTTAAGTCGTCGCTATTTAACACCATACATATTTTGTGCCAATTTTTTTGTTGACACTAAATCATAAATTGATTATAGTCAGTAAAATATTTGTCACCAATTCTTTATAATATTACTGATGAAATAAATGTCATAATTAAATATAAATTTTCATATCTTATATTTATACTATTCAACTACGAACTCTAATTTGTCGATATTGTAACAATATATATTTTTTTGGATGAAACTTTTTTGTGTCCAAAACTTTATAAATAATAAGACTAAATATATTGTCATGAATTAGATGCATCATTAGTGACAAAATAATGTGCACTGAAAACTTTAAATTCGTGACTAACACTACTTAGCAAATGACCCCAATTGATTTTTTTTTTGGAAACTTTAGTGGACAAAACATTGCTACGTATTTTTATGTTCGTATCTAAAAGTATGTGTCTCATATATTTAAGCACGAAAAGTAAATTTTGTCACTAAAGTTGAATAATTAGTGAAGAATTTGATAGCGTAGTTTTTCATGAATTATATACGCTGTTAGTGACGAAATAATGTGTCACTAATAACTTTAAATTCATGACTAACACCATTAAACAAAATGACGCCAAATAATTTTTTGGTGGGAAACTTTAGTGGATAAAACTTTGCTACGAATTCTTATGTTTCGTATTTAAGCACGAAAAGTAAATTTTGTCACTAAAAGCGAATAATTAGTGACAAATTTAATATCGAACTAATAATTTCGTAGCTATATATATCATATTTGTTGTAGTGCACCCCATCAGAGATCTACATCTCCTACCATACAAGGCCTCAAAAGTAGCCATGGATATAGATGAACGGTAATTATTGTTATAAGAAAACTCAACTAAATGCAAGTGTTCATCCCAATTTACCTTGAAATCAATTACACAAGATCTAAGCATATGCTCAAGGGTTTGAATAGTACGCTCCATTTGACCATCCATTTGGGGATGAAAACGGTGCTTAACTTCACCTTTGTACCCAAACCTTTTTGGAATGACCTCCAAAACCCATATGTTAATTGTGCACCCCTATCCGATATGATGGATAACGGAGTACTATGTAGACACACAATCTCATCTATGAAGATCCTTGCATAATCCTCTGCCGAATAAGTGGCCTTGACGGGAATAAAATGAGCGGACTTTGTCAATCTATCCACCACAACCCATATAGAGTTATTTTTCCTTCTAGTCTGAGTCAAACCCACTACGAAGTGCATATTTATTTCTTCCCACTTCCAAGTGGTAACTTGGATTTCTTGAAGTAAGCCACCTGACTTTTGGTGCTCGGCTTTAACGTGTTGGCAATTTTGGACAACTTACAACGAATTCCACTATGTCTCCTTGAAGCCATCCCACCAAAATAGTTCTCTAAGGTCATGATACATCTTAGTAGAGCCCGCATTAATAGAATAACGAGAACCATGAGCTTTCTCAAGAATCTAGTTTCTCAAGTCATCTACATTGGGCACACACAACCTGTCTTGATACCTCAAAGCACCATCCCCCTAAGGAGAATGACTCATTAAGATTACCAAGAACCGATTCCTTCAACTCCATCAATGATTGATCGAGGTGTTGCTTAGACTTCACCTTAACAAGCAAAGACGATTCGGAGTTATGATGGACCATAAAACCACCATTTGGAGAATCTTCCAATCTTACACCTAAACGAGCCAACTTATGAACATCTTTCACTAGGTCTTTCTTGGCTTCTTCTACATGTGACACACTATCCATGGCCATACGAGTTAGAGCATCCACAATCACATTGAATTTTCCGGGGTGGTATAGAACAAGCATGTCGTAATCTTTCAACAATTACAACAATCTTCATTGCCGGAGATTTAACTCCTTTTGAGTAAACACATATTGAAGACTCTTATGGCCGGTATACACATCCACATGAACCACATAAAGATAAAGCCTCCATATTTTCAAGGCAAATACCACGGCCGCTAACTAAAGATCATGAGTTGGATAATTCTTCGTATGCACCTTAAGTTGTCTAGAGGCATAGGCTAATACTTTTCCATGTTGCAGAAGAACACACCCCAAGCCCACTCGGGATGCATCACAATATACAACAAAGCCCTTGGTACTCTCCGGTAAAGTCAACACCGGAGCGGAGGTAAGCCTATTTTTCAACATTTGGAAGTTTCTTTCACATTCCTCCGACCACTCTAATTTCACACTCTTTTGGGTCAGGGTAGTTAAAGGAGAAGCAATGGACGAAAAAACCATCCACAAACCTCATATAGTACCCCTATAGACTAAAGAAACTTCTAATGTCGGTTAGAGCCAATGGTCTAGGCCAATTCTTAACCACCTCAGTTTTCCTTGGATCAACCTCAACTCCCTCGCTAGAGATGATAAGACCAAGAACCGCTGCCGACCTCAACCAAAACTAACATTTAATATAGTTGGCAAATAGTTGGTTTTCCTTAAGCACTTGTAACAACACTTTTAAATGGTCCATGTGTTCACCCTTATTTTTCGAATATACCAAGATGTCGTCAATGAAGAGAATGATAAATAAATCTACGTAACTTCAAAACACCCTATTCATGAGGTCAATAAAAGCCCTCGGGGCATTAGTGAGACCAAAAGACATTACTAGAAACTCATAGTGACCATATCTAGTTCGAAATGCCATTTTAGGTATATCCTCACCTCTTACCCTAAGTTTGTGATACCCCGATCTCAACTCAATCATAGAAAGTAGTTTGCCCCTTGAGGTTGTTCAAACAAGTCGTCAATCCGAGCGAGAGGATACTTGTTCTTAGTGGTGACTTTATTGAAATGGCCATAATCAATGTACATTCTAGGGAACCAATCCTTCTTATTCACAAACAATACCGGAGCACCCCATAGAGAAATACTAATTCTAATGAAGACTTTGTCTAGTAAGTCTTTGAGTTGAGCCATCAACTCTTTCAATTTGGCCGGAGCCATCCGATAAGGAGGAACCGAAATAGGGTTGGTATCCGGTAAAAAGTCAATACAAAAATCACTCTTTCGTTCGGTAGGGATTCCGGGAAGATCATTATGAATGACCTCCGGAAATTCCCTCACTACAAGGACTAACTCAATGGAGGATTTTTGGAGTGTAAATCTTTGACTCTTACAATATGGTACAAACACTCTTTTGAGATAATCTTACAAGCCTTTAGACAAGAAATGATACGACCTCTAGGAAAAGAATTACCCCCTTTCCACTCCAAAACGGGTTAATTAGGAAAATTGAACTTAACAATTCTTGTCCTACAATCTATGGAAGCAAAACAATCATGCAACCAATCCATTCCCGAAATGACATCAAAATCGACCATATCAAGTTCTACTAATTCAACATGACTTACTCTATTTGGCAACATTATAGGACAATTTCTATATGCCCTTTTTGACATCACCGACTCACCTACCGGGGTAGTTACCATAAAAGGTTCATTTAGAATATTGGGCAAAAAGAAAACTTTCTAGTTATCAAGGGAGTAACAAAAGATAGTGTAGCTCCCAGATCAAGTAAAGCATAAACATCAATAGAGAAGACTTGTATAACATACCTTTCACCACATCGGGAGAACTCTCTTGTTCACCCCTAAAGCGAAGAGTATAAAAGCGAGTCTTTCGTGGAGCATCAACATTAGAACCACTTGCTTGAGCTTGACCACTTCCTTTGTCTTGACCCTTCATATTAGGGCAATATTTAACCTTGTGGACACTCTTGCCATACCCAAAGAAATTGTCCGTCCCAACAAGGCACTCACCATAATGCTTCTTACCACACTTTCCACAAGTTTTCTTCTTTGTTGGTGAACTAGTACCTCCTACCTGTCGGAACTTACGGTTAAACACCCTATCATCATCAGCCTTTAGGAAATTTTGAAGGAACATTATTGGAGAACCTTTTCTTGAATATAGGCTTGTCTTGAGTTTCCAACCTCCCCTTAAAAGAACCACCTTCATAAGCCTTGGCTCTCTTGGCCTCCCTATTCTTTCTCCTCAGTGTATAGCTACATTCTTCCACTTGTTGAGCATGAACCACTAGATGAGATATATTCATTATCAAGAATCATAGACGAAAAACATTCTCCAACCAAGTCTTCGGACACTCCCTAAGAAAACGACTCATCTCATCCCTTTGGTTTGACACCAAGGATGGAGCATACTTGGACAATTTAGTAAACTTCAAAGAGTAGTCAAGTACACTCGTACCTCCTTGACAAAGGTTGATGAATTCTTCCACCTTAGCTTCCCTCAACTCTCTAGGAAAGAACCTATGAAGGAAAGCCCTCTTGAAGATCTCCCGAATCACGGGACCACTTCTTAGTGCCCTATTATCTCTCCATTTTCTGTACCATGTTTTGGCCACATCTTTAAGTTGATAGGCTGCCAACTCGACCTTCTCAATTGAAGTCAAAGCCATAGAATATAGAATCTTATAGACCTCATCAAGGAAATCTTGAAGGTCTTCATCCGATCTTGGCTTGAAGAACATATGTGGGTTCATCCTAGTAAAGTATCTCAAACGAGAGGCCATGGTTTTAGCATGTTGAGGCACTTGGGTTCCAACCTCCCTATTCACTTGGGTCGTCATATATTGGACTTGAGAAGTAACAGCATTAGCTTGAGAGGTCATGGCTTGGGCCAAATTGAGAAAAGCTGCCCTTATATCGCCGGTCATCGGTGGAGGAACAACTGGAACTTGATCACCCATAGAAACCTCTTCAAATGGATGCACTTGGTTGTCTTGTGGAGGAGATCGATTGTCATTGGCTCCCACATTAGAAATCTCTTCATAGGCCCTTCTATCAACTACATTAAATGTAACCGGCGTCGTCGTCCTCGGAGAGGACTAAGACCTGCCTCGTAGCATTCGTCATTACATATCATCAGTTAAAAATTATTAAAAATTAAAACTTTTAATCTACATCTACTACATGAGGTTTACTTAGAGTGCTCACTTACACATAATATATGCATATGGAGTTTACATAGACTTCTCACAATAATAAGCTTACATACGCTTCTACTTTTATGTCACATATACAATATATACATTACAAAGTATAGTAGAAATGTCTCATATAAAACCCTCTAAGTCGGAATAGAAAAAATATGGGCTTAGCCCTACACAAATGTATAATTAACACTTAGGGATTACAATAATGTCTTGAACAATAAGAGTGAAACGAATGTCATTAGACTATATCAAGTCACATATGTAGAATGATAAAAGGCACCATCCTCAGATCTTAAGGATATACCCACACTTGGAGAAATGATCCAAGCCTTCCTTGCAAATTTGTCACGAACCCTTCAACGACCAGAACCTAAAATGTTTGGGGAAAAGTGAGAAATATGGGTTAGTACATCACTTGTACTAAGTATGGAAACATACGCACACATAACTTAGAAGTCATGCTAAAGGGACATTTGTCAAAAATCATACCAAGTTACTTTGAAAAGCCTTATGCACAACTAATAACACATATAAGACAACAATCATATATTACTTAAGACAAAAGCATATTCAACATAAAATCAACATACTCTATTTAAGCCAAGTCAATATGTGTATAGCATAACTGAACCATAGCCAAAATACCTCTAACATCATGCCATACCAATAAAACATGTTCATGAGTTCATAACACATAACATAAGTAAAGACCTTACTCATAACCCCTTACTAATCCTACTAGAACAATGGTTAAGTGAAGCCCCATAACCCTACTCAACCAAGCAAACCAACCAAAGGATCATGAATAATGTCTAACTTCACAAAAAATAGCATCATGAGTATTCATCATCACATTTAACAATATAGACCATTAACATGAAGAATAAACATATGCATGTCATTCATTTCATAAGAGAATAAGAACATAAGAATCACCTCCTAGGATTTTCATCAAATCCAACTAGTGCAATGTCTAGGTAGAGTCCCATACCCCTACCGAGACTAAGTCAAACCACTTAAGTCCTCCTAGTTAGAGTTTAATTTATTACTTCATTTTACTTTTGGGAACATCTTTCCTTAACCGACATAGACCACATGAGCTAATGTGGAATCCGGTGTTTTGGAACCCTACACCGAAAGAAGGTGGACTACTTGCCAGGGTAGTACCAATACATGAATATATAATCTAGGTTGATGCACTAGCTAGTATTCCTATTGGGACAACATAGTTCAAGAACTAGGAGATGTATTTGGGACCTTCTTTATGCAACATACATTATAGTCTCCAATCTCATGAGTACAATACTGACCTACCTTCCCTACTTGGGAAGGGACACTCCTTAATAGTAGTTTACTTGGTGCTAAGCTAGAGTCCCTTTTTGAAATGTCTTTATTTAACAATCATAACTTAGTTTATGTCATAGGAGTCTACTCCCTGTATAGTCATAGTCATTCACTCAATAGGAATTGTATGAGAACATCCTTTCATACAACCCTCATGTTTGAGATTTGCACATTATCATCATTATGTCATAATAAGGCACGTAGTCAATTCATAACCAACCTTACATCTTTTCGTCTTAAGCATAATCTCAGAATCACATAATCAAGACATTTAAATTGAATCATCATACCACACATACTTAATCTAATCACAAGATATACTTCTATTGAACTTCATCACCAAGTACAAGCCATCATAATTGAAGAAAGGTTAGAGATCACCAAGACTTACCAAATCTCCTCCAAAAGCCATCATTTTTTTTCTTACCATAAACCAATCAATTCCGTCCAATAATAGGTGTAATAACATCTTTCAATAGTAATTAACACAATAACCAAGTCAATAGTATCATTACAAGTCAATTCAACACTAGTTCATAACCTAGGGTTAGGGAATTAGGGTCAATTCATGATATATTCCTTATACTAGGTTAACTCAGCAATAACTAGCATAATAGAATCATAAAACATCACAGTCTAAGATAATAATCAAAATAAACCATAGACAATACAATTTACAAGATCAATTTCGCATTATGAAGAAACCCATATGAAATCATCTTTTTGAAAACCAATTTTGAAAGGATTCCAAAGGTGAAAAGTTCCCATACCTTGTTATTTGTTGAAGATTTATGGAGAAATGTTGTCTTATTGCTTCCCTAATGACCTTGACCTAGTCCTTCAATGGAGTTCTTCTTTGGGTGAGAGAAAGTAGAGAGAAGGAAGAGCAATTTAAGTTTGGGAAAAGCGGGGTATTAAGTTGAGTTTAGGATTAGGGTAATTTACATAGTTAATTAACTAACCTAATTAACAACCCCTTAACCCCTAATTAAACTCCTAACTAATTAAATAATTAATTGGGGTCACTTAAACTTAACAGTGAAAAGAGGAGGCCTGACCTGCGGTACGTAGGTCAGCCGACGGGCCATCGGACCAACCGTCTTGCAGGTCCGTCGTTTGCAACAAAGACTATGAATTTTGGCCAATTTAAGAAAATGTTTAAGTGTCCATCGACGAAGGCATTGACGCCCCATCGATTCTCCTACGCCCCGTTACCTACAACTCGTAGGTAGGCATTGTCTACAGTTCCTCATTTGGTAGGTTTGGGTCAAAATGAAAAGGTCCTCTCCAACGACCCCAAGGGTTGTCCTTCGGGTGTCTTACCTGGACGTTTAAACCGAAAACCTACTCTAATAAGTGTTAGACATCTTTTTATCAAATTTCAACTCATAAAACCCCGTGAAATAAGCTAAGGTACACTAGCACCTTTTGCACTAGTCTCCAGACGTCGTGGATGTTCTTTGATGTTTTGACTCTAATACTTCCTATATGACTTATATACATTGGTTTTTAGCTTAAAATAGTGTTATAAACCTTAGACAATCATGTGAGGCTCTAGTTAGGTTTTGAACTTTTGGAGTGTTACATGTGTTTTGGGAACTTTGGGTGTCGGTTATAAACTATTTATAACACCTATTTAACCCCTTTCCCAAGGCAAAACCCCAACACCCAATAAGAACATCAAAAATTCCAAAACTCTCTTCTCTTCCAAATTCTCTCAAACTTCCATGTGAGACCAAATCTCAAGTTCAAGCTAGGGGCTGAATTTTTATGGTTACTTCTCCAATTTTTCATGGCTCTTCAATCAATAAGGTATTGTAATAGTTCATACTTAGTTAATCTTCCATATAAGAAGTTTAATCAAAGATTTTCAAAGGTGATTCAAAAACGAATATTTCCAATTTTCAATGTGAGCATGGGTTCCTTATCAAACGATTTTCTAAGTCATTCAAATGATGAGTGAATGCTGAATTACTATTTTTATGATGATTTACTATGAAATTCCTTGAAGAACTCATGATCTCCTTAATCTCTCAATTTAGCCTATGATGTAGGTCTTCTGATCTTTATTACATGATGATCCAATTATGATTTGATTATTGTGTATTTCTTAATCCTAATGTTATATATATATCAATTAATTATGAATTGTTGAGAATTTTTCAATGGTGATCATGTATTGGAGTATGGGTAAGTTGACCTAATTTCCTAGTCTTTAATATTGTATTTAATGTTGTTTGGTATGGTCCACATATGGTGGCGGTGTTTACATTCTTGTACATCTTTATGTGTTGTGATCATGGCCTTGAAAGCATTAGATGCAAGATGAATTGATATAGTGGTTTCATGTTTATGATATTGATGGGTGTAACCCTTTATTCCATATCATGTTCTAAGTGAATTGATGTTATGTGAAGTTATATGTATAGTCTTTCACAGTGGTTGCATGTTCTAGGTGTATGGATCATGTTATATATATGTGTATGATCACGTTGGTGTTAGGTGTGGTCTATATGGCTAATGATGATGAATAATCATGTAGCACGACCCCTACCTATTAAATCCCTATATGAATGGGTGATCAAAGTATGTTAGGAGTCTTCTATTCTAATTTTGAATATGTTCTTGCCTCCTATGATGTAATGTTAGTGTGTGTAGTCTATAGTCCTTAATACTCTATGTGTGTATGACTTGAGACTTGAAGAATGTTGTACATGTGTTGTGATCATTAGAGGGTGGCTTCCTCAATGTTATGTTATCACATTATGTGATCATGTTGACCAATGTACACATACACTTCATGCATGTCTATGAGTAGGATAGATTTATGATGAATAAGGAAAGGATAGTTCTCCTATGAATCATTACATTTTACTATGCATGTAAGTATATGATTAATGAAGTTATGAACATGTGTATCTATAGGTGTTTATGTGAAGGTAGATCTCACATATGTATGCGCACACACATGATCGTATGAATGGTAGAGTTATGTGACAGGACATTCACATCAAGTAAGTTCTATGATGAAAGGGTATTCTCATCTTAGAAACCTTTGAGTTATATTATGTATGTAGGAGCAAGCTCTTAAAGCCATCTTTATGAGTTAATGCATTAAATCCTTAAATATATTTTAAAATGGAGTTTGAGTATAGCACCGAGTAAACATGACAAATGAGAGTGGGGGCTTCACGTTTAGTAAGTCCGGCTTCCCACAAGAGAACCCTCATGTTTAGCAAGTCCGGGTTCCCAACATAGATGTTGCCTTATGAGATGGAAACCTTCATGTCAAGAAAGTCAAGGTTTCTAGTAGCAATCTTCATATTCCATAACTACGTGCCCCTATAGGTTATAGCTAGTGGATTCTACTTATATAGCTATGTACGAATGGTTACACCTTAGGCAAGTGCTAACCCTCTCTTTTCAGTGTGGGAGGAGAACAGAGGATCCTATGTAGCTCACATGGTCTATGTCGGTTATGGCTATCACAACAAGAAACAGAGTTTATTGTGGCGCAAAATTTCACCACAAAAAGGTGATGAAGTCTCCATTAATGATATATAGTAGCGACTACTTCTTCGTTGGTAGTACTTCCATAACTAAATATTTTTTGTGACGACAAATGGAAGTCGCTGCTATAAAAAGTATTTGTGGCGACATAAAGCGTGATAATATGTAAATAAGTATGCCACCAAAAACAAAGTTGCAATTTATATATTTGGCCTAGTTGCCACTAAAAAAAGACTTTTAGTGGTAACATTGCTGCCACAAAAACCTGTAAATAATTTGCGGCGAGTTGATGTCGCCTCTAAAATACAACATTTAGTGGAAACTTTGCTTCCATAAAAACCTATAAATGATTTGTGGCGAGTTGATGTTGCCTCTAAAACACGACGTTAAGTGGAAACTTTGCTGTCACAAAACTGATAAATTATCTGTGGCGAGCTAATGTCGCCTCTAAATAAAATTATTTAGTAGCAACTCCTCCCGCTATAAAAATATACTAACTATCAGAGGCAACACTTTTTTTCATTGCAAAAGGCTACTTTTAATAGCAACGTAAGTCGCCACAAAATCTACAATAACATTTGTTGCAACAGTTATTTCATTCCTAAAGAACTATACTTACCACTAGTCAACAATAGTAACAATAAAAACTATAAACCCGATTCTCCAAAATTAATATAGATCTATTAAGAACATCTAAAAGTATTTCACAAAATGAATACAAAAGCATTCTCAAGTCAAATATTATAAATACAAAAAATTCAACTGAATAATAGTATTTAAGTTAATGTTGTACCCATATGCTTTCATGCGATCAAAATAAAAAAATATTTCAATCGTTTATTTATATACATAGTCAAAAAGCAAAAACTTCCATTGAAGACCTTCAAACTTCTTTTAGATTGACTTCATTGTTTAAGAAACTTGTCCCTGTAGTTAGAAAAAAGACAATCACTTTCTAATTCAAATAATAAAGAAGAGGTGATATAGAGCACATACGAAAATATAAGTGTCTTATTAGCATATTTCGTTCTCACTAGCGGCTAGATCAACTAAAATATTCAAAGAGAGCTTATAGTTATAGGCATTTGATACAAAAACTGTACAACGAGATCAAAAGTAATTATGTTTTCATATAATTTTACTACATATAGACAACACCTAATCTCCATTTTATTTTTCCAGTTTATGCAACCCAGCAACTTGACAAAAGAAGAGACCTTACATATATTTCAAAGGAGAGACTAGAAATATTTTGTTTCACAATTAACCTGCCAAATGTGACGATAAGTTTATTTTTTCAGTTGAAAGTATTTATTTTTTGATGGTTTATGTAGAAAATAGATGCCTACATGTAGTGAACAAATCATAGATAGTTCAGAGTATGGTTTTGGAGGGCCTATGGCTATAGTTCGTAAAAGTATAAACAATAGTTCACTTCTTGCAACAGTTTAAATTAATCCAGCTTTCCCAAAATAACACGACAACAAAATAAATTTAGTTCAGGTATTCGATATACTAAGTATGGAAGCCATGCAAAAACCATGAAAAAGGGAATGCTTTTCATTTATTTTGATTAAAACATCATACTATAATCATAAGAACAACATTTAACAACTTAGAAACACATAAGAAATCATTTAAGCAAATAATCACATTTTAAGAAGCATTACAGTGAACTTACTTCACTGTACAGTGAAGTTCTCCACATTTACAGTGAAGTTCATTAGCTTCACCTCGCATACCTTTTAACATATAATTCCCTCATTAAAAGTTATCCTAACACTCACTTAAGTAAGACAAAGAGAGACCGCCCATACACCCTCTCTAGGCCCACCAAAATGATCCTGAAGACTACTTAGAATGAGACACATTCAATTACAATACATCAAGCACATCAACATGAGATCCTTCTACCAAAGGTGATTCCAAGGTTCACTTGAGTGAGTGTGGAACGACCTCCCATACAATCCCTATCACACACACACACACAAGAGATCCTATAGATTACCTAAGATACAATCATTCTCACTTAATACATCAACTCATAGATAATATGACATTTTCCTTCCAAGGGCTATCAAAAGACTTACTTAAGTAAATCAAGAAGATAACGTCCATGATTGACCTGTTCAAGAATAACTAAGAAATCCTTAAGATTACCTAAGTTTGGATCATGTCTACATAAACAACCATCTTCCCAAACAAGAGTTATTCTTAAGACTTATCTAGGTAAGATAAGAAGTGACCATTCCTATGCCCCCTTCGCACCTTAACTAGACAACCCTTAACTACTCTAGATAAGTACTACTTCATTTAACATTCTTTCCTTAACTTAAACCATTATATTAGTTAGTTCATTTAAGAGACGTTCATCACATAAAGGACATTCAAGTAATGGTCTTGAAGAAGACCTAGGGACTCTCATTAACATCTTCAAAGCCTATCGTGCAATGTCTATATAGACTCTCATACCACCACCTAAACTTCATAGAACTTCTCTAAAGCTAGTAAGTATCCCATATGATGAAAATAGGCTAGCAAAGCATGGAATCCGGAGTTCTATCCTACTCCGATGAGGTTGTTCTACTTGACAATGGTAGAAGTTGGAAACATCCCATATAGGCACATGGTTAAGGAATATGAAGGGTTTCTTTGTATTCTAGCTAGAACTACTTCCCTTACCATACTCACTCGTTGCTAGCCTTTGTTCTCATAGATTACTTTCACATTAAGGTTCATATAAAGGGGTTCCATATCTAGTTCATAACCCAATTACATTTACCCTACCAAAGAGGTCCTCTAGAGGCTGCCTTCCAATGGCGAAAAGAAGCTCATCATGACTTTCCTAAGGTTTGATATGATGTCATTCCAGCCAATCAACCTTAATTCCATCATTCATTACATGAAGGATACCATTATGTTCGACTTCAAGTTTCATAACCTTACAACTAGGTTCAAGGTTTCACATAAAGGACCTTCTTGTAATCATTCAAGGTATTACATAACATTCATACATTCAAGCCTAAGACTCTTTAGTTCCTCAGTCAAGATATCACATATTCATGTTCATACAAGCATCATGTAAGGGACACAAGTCTACCTAAACAAGACACAACATCACATTTGCAAATATAGCATAACATTCTTTAGATACTTAGGAATGACCCTTAACATCATTTAATCAACCTATTCATTACCTTAACATCACAAACATAATCATTATAGACTCATATAGCCAAGTTAGGAACAACTATGTATCAACTCTAAGACTACACATATAAGCACATATTCATAGTATAACATGATCACCTAATAACTTCAATAGGAGAACACATACTTTCACATTACTTCACATATAGATAAACATGCTCATAATTCACATCAATCAACTATACAAATCATCATAATACTTTAAGTAGTGCCGACAAGGCCAAGATCATCAATATACATAAAATAACGCCGACAAGGCCACATCAATTCACATAACACCGCCATCATAAGTGGACCATACCAATCACATATAATCCAAGAGCTAAATTACAATAGCTATACATAATAATAAAAGAGTTAGGGCAGCATACCACCCAATTGATCTCATCACTTCAATCCCAAGCTAAATCATCCAATTCAATATCATAAGGCCCTTACCCATGGCCATGAACATCAATCCAAATCCTAAATCATAATACTCAATGAATATAAGTCAATTCAATATAGATTTACCAATCTAAGACCAATTAGATATCAATTGAATACAATCCTTACATCATTAGAAAGCCCATAGAAAACTACACTAGAATCTATAAGCATTTAGTTCATATCTGTCACGCCTCAAAACCCATTAAGACGGACAGGCACCCGATGCCCTAAAGGCCCGAGAGAACCAACCTGCAACCTATTCTTACTGAGCATATACTATAACAATTGAGACAAGTTAACTTTGGATGCAGCGATACAAACCAACGTAAGTAGATCCAAAAGTTATATACAAGACTTGGCCGTTTAGGCCACAACTCCTTAAGACACAACTGAACCATGTACATACGTCTACAAAGCCTCTAAAAGATAGAAGACTAGAGTAGGTCGGGACAGACCCCGCCTTACCCTTAACTACGATACAATACCAAACGAATTTACCAAGGACTTAATAAAGCTCCGAATCAACTTGGAGCTCACCAAAAGTAGCAGAATTTCGAGTGCTTCTACTGAGGAGGTCTACTAGCTGGAGTACCTGAGCCTGCAGCATGAAATGCAGCGTCCCCAATACGGGACGTCAGTACGAAAAATGTACTGAATATGTAAGGCAAAAAGTATATGTAATACAAGGCACAAATGAAATCAAGTAGCAACATATGAGTGCATAGATTAGGAGAGAAGACCACCTTTGTTTACTCTTGTGGAATCAAGTAAGCTAGATTCTTTTCTTTACCTTCTTTGTATGTTATAATCTTTGTTGGGCATGTGATAAAAGTGACCAGCTGATCAGTGGTAGAAGAGGATAACCCATGCTAGGCGTATTAACCCCTGGGATGCGGTCCTCATAATTACACAACTTGGGATCGGCCCATGCTAGGCTTTCGCCCCTGAGCTGCCACCCTTCTATACCAATAGGGATCGGCCCATGCTAGGCTTTCGCCCCTGAGCTGCCACCCTTAATTATATAGCTTTCTTCACT
>JABWTJ010001270.1:0-90766 GCA_016801875.1 Solanum sitiens
GACTTTTTTTTTCAAACTAGTGCCACGTAGGCAGAAAAGGGGTAGAAAATTACTTTTAAAATAAGTTCAGGGGGGTAATAGGACCTTAGTATAGTATAAGTGTGTCTCTGAGATTTCGAGCATAGATTGAGGGGGTACTTGTGCATTATCCCTAAATGCATTATCACCACTTTTCAATTCATTAACAATATTTCCTCAAACCTTCTTTATTCAAAGCATCACTTCGATAGAGAGGGTTCAAGATTATAAATGTCACGATATCAGGATTTCAAACTAATCACAAACCACACAACTAAGCCACATAACCACACAATCAAGTACATATAGAACTTCACAATATCATTGAATGCATATAAATCACTAATAAGAATCTATCTATTAAATAGAATAAACCATAACCTACCTCCAACGGAGAATCAAAGTCAAGCAAGCTACTTCTCTAATGGTTTTTCTTTCCTCAATGTTTGCGAACATTTTCAATCTATCAAGTATATATGCATAATTTGTAAGTTAACGAGTCTATAAACACTGATATTATTATGTGTCTAGTCTAGACCCAAAACTCACCCAATTCTATATATAATCAATTTCCTAAAGTTCAAACCTAAGGGTAAATCTTAATTGGGATAATTGTATATAATAGCAAACTAATAACCTAAAGTTTGATTTAATTGTGCTCCATAGCAAACGTTTGCCAAGGTTTGCCAGTCGCCTCTCTCCCAAAAATCTCGCTCGCCACTCTCCTTCTGCTCGCCTCTCTCGCTTTATACACAGAAGTGTATAAATTGTGTTTCTGTTTTGTATAAAGTGAGAGAAAATTGTATATACACATGCAAAAACATATATCTTTGTGCTATACACTTAATTATACAATTTACAAACATTTTACTTCGATTCAATTGTAGACAAATGCAAATTTTATACAAATATTGCAGCGAAAAAGGACAACGAATTATACAATTGCGAATTATACAATTGCAGTGAAATACAATTTTCTCTCGCTTTATACAACAGAAGTGTATAACTTGTGTTTCTGTTTTTGTATAAAGCGAGAGAAAAACATATATCTTCTTCCTATACACTTATAATTATACAATATACAAACATTTTACTTCGATTTTATGCAAAGCAAATTTTATACAGTTATTGCAGCGAAATAGGCAGCGAATTATACAATTGCGCATTATACAATTGCAGTGAAATAGGCCAGCGAATTATACAATTGCAGCGAAATAGGCCAGCGAATTATACAATTTAGGCCAGCGAATCATACAATTGTATATGTATAGCGAGGCCAGCGAATTATACAATTTAGGCCAGCGAATAATTGTATATGTATAGCGAATTATACAGTTATATGTTTGCTATGGAGCGCAATTATGCAAACTTTGCTATAGCATACAAATATGAATTTTTTGTTTGCTATATGTGAAAGTTACCCATCTTAATTCCTCCAATTAGCATAACTTAAATGGAATTTAAATAATACAATATACCTAATATTTACTTACCTACCTTAATATATCGAAAAGTTATTTTATAATATAATAATTAGAAGAACCAAATTTAGAACGAAAATTAATTGGTTTTGAACTAGTAGCCTGCCCAGAGAACAAATTGCATTTCTGTCACTATATGGCCACAATTTAATCAAATTTAATTTTTCTCAATTCCTCAAATTATTTATCAATAAAACTAACAGCTCATTAGGAGTTCCTGTAATCCACTCAACTTAAAGTATCATCCTAAACGTGTACCTTAAAATTATAAAAGTAGTGAAAGTGACTCACTATTAATTTTAAAGTTATCTTCTTTAATCACCAATTAAATTAATTGTTAAACTACTCCACTAAATTCATAAGTGTAGTTACGAATATTCCATAATACCTCTATCGGAAAGTAATTATGAAATAAAAATTTTTAGAACTCAAACGACCAAATGGATTGTTACAGTTTGGTTTGGCTTTCGGTTATTAACCATACACAAAAATACAAGAAACAATTCATTTAAAACGTGAAAAAAGTGATAACAATCCATTTAAAACGAAAAATAGTTAGGACTTAAATTATCGAACTTTCTATCATTGTATTTACTATCAATTAAGCTTTAAAATTCACTATAATGGCCTAGAAGGAAAGCTAAGTGTATGCATTATTATTTTTTTCTAATGCACTCTACCAAACGACCCCTCAAATGCGCATAAGAATAATGTTGAATAAATGTATTAATAATGTTTGTATTAATAATTTTTGTATTAATAAAGCATTATTTCTTTTACAGTGTTAGATATGATGTATTAGAAATAACAAGTCTTACGTAACTTCTATAAAACAAATATTTTTTTTACAAAGATACCTTCTACACACTTTAATTTTGAAAAATGGAAAATATTTTGAGAAAGATTTGAGGGATAGTTATATCAGTAATCTATCTAAGTATTCCTAATACATCGAAATTCATGGTATTAGTAATGTATGCATTATTTTTTTCTAATATTATTACACAAAGTTAATGCATATGTTATCATTTTCTAATAAACTCTATCAAACGATTCCTTGTTGTGTTAGCCGGCCAACTATAAATTCACTTTCCTTCAATTGGGCCCACTATCCACGTGTCAAAATTTGAACGGATTCTCATACAACTATTATTGGTTATGTCAAACTCAAAATAAAATTTCTCAACTTGTTTACGTGCCTATATATACCATGCTTGTTATATGCTCAAAGCACCAACAAAATTTAAAAACACTTTGATCATATTAATTATAATCTGCAAAATGGCAACTACTAAGTCTTTTTTAATTTTAATTTTTATGATATTAGCAACTACTAGTTCAACATCTGCTACGTTGGAAGATATGGTGACTATTCTCAGTATCGATGGAGGTGGAATCAAGGGAATCATTCCGGGTGTCATCCTTGAATTTCTTGAAGGAAAACTTCAGGTATCGTAAAAATATTTTTTAATGTATGTACGTAAGTATGACACTACTATAGTCATTCCGCGTACCGTTCTTGATTTTCTTGAAGGACAACTTCAGGTATCATAAAAATATCTTTTTAATGTATATACGTAAGTATGACACTACTATAGTCATTCCGCGTACCGTTCTTGATTTTCTTGAAGGACAACTTCAGGTATCATAAAAATATTTTTTAATGTATGTACGTAAGTATGACACTACTATAGTCATTCCGCGTACCGTTCTTGATTTTCTTGAAGGACAACTTCAGGTATCATAAAAATATTTTTTTCGTGTTTTTCTTTTTTTACGCTTGAATTGTATTTTTTCGATGTTTATTAGTGATAATGATTAGTAATAGTACTTCTATTATCGATAGGGTCATGATAAAGCTAATTATTAATATTGAAATAAATCATGGTTTTCTTATGTTGCAACTTATTTACTAGTTTTGTAGTAATTTATAAATGTATCTGATTAATAAGTAAGTTATTTCTGAGTTATTCTGTTTCGATTTATACGACTTACTTTTATTTTCGAGACAGGAAATGGACAAAAATACAGATGCAAGACTTGCAGATTACTTTGATGTAATTGCAGGAACAAGTACAGGAGGTTTAATGACTGCTATGATAACTACTCCAAATGAAAACAATAGACCATTTGCTGCTGCCAATGAAATTGTACCATTTTACTTCCAACATGGCCCTCATATTTTTAATTCTAGGTACATATATATATATATATATTTATATTCGTCTGTTTTAATTTATTTATCTAATTTTAACTTGATACAGAGTTTAAGAATGTGAAAAAAGATTTTTAAGTCTATTCTGATATTAAATTGAAGATATGTCCAACGTATCAATATTTAATATTGTGGTCTTAAACATGTCTAGTTGAAAGTTGAAATCAGAGAGTCGCTATAAAGGAAAAAACAATAATTATATACTTACTCTATTTGTTCAAATTTATGTGACACTTTTCGTTTTTCGAGAGTCAGACAACTTAAGTTTGACCTAGAATTTGCGCATGAAATTTGAAATTTTTTTGAAATGAAATGTATATACTTGTAAATTAGGTAAAAAGTACTACAAGTCACAATAATTGATAATTCAAAATATTTATAAAAAAAAATTAAAATTTACTATCAAAGATAGACTTGTTTGAAACTCGAAATCTGAAAAATGCCAGATAAAATGAGACAGATGGAGTACATTGTTCTTAGATTGACTAATAAAAAATACGTCAAACAACTCGAAAGAAAGAAGGAGAATATGTTTTGAGTAATGAATTATATTTACACAACTTAAGATATTATATTCTCTAAAATTTCCTACCATTACCAAAATTACAAAAATCTCTTCTCAGATATATCTCTATCCCTTCTCAGATACATCCGCCCTCTCACTAAGTAATGTATCATTTGCAACATATTGGACAATCAAAGAATATATCCGAGAGTAATGAAATATTCAGTATTTTTATACGTAATTGAGTAAACTTAAATAAGATATAATTAACCCCAAATATATGAGATTTCTGTTCTTTTATACTTATATTTAATTTGGTTACATTATATTATGCAGTACTGGTATATTTTTAGGCCCAAGTTTTGATGGAAAATATCTTATGCAAATTCTTCAAGAAAATTTTGGTGAAACTCGTTTGCATCAAGCTTTGACAGAAGTTGTCATCTCAAGCTTTGACATCAAAACAAATAAGCCAGTAATATTCACTAAGTCAAATGTAAGTCAAAATTATTATAGTGATTTGTACCAAGAAATATGTTTTTGAAATTAAAACAAGTGAATTTTTTTTTTATTTTCTACTACGTTTGGTAAATAGATACAAAAATATATATTATCTTAAAAATATGTATATATGGGGTGTGTTTGGTATGAAGGAAAATGTTTACCTAAAAAATGTTTTCTTGGAATATTTTGAACTTATTTTCTTATGTTTGGTTGGTGAGTAGAAAATATTTTTAAAAATTATTTTTTGTGTTTGATTTATGAATGAAAAATATTTTTGAGAACTATCTTTTTTTTTAATAGAGTAGAAAATAATTTTTGAAATTGAAAATATTTTTTAAAAACAAAATTATTTCTTTTGGGGGGTGGGGTGGGATAGGGGTGAAAAAAATAAAAATTTAAAGTTGAAAATATTTTTAAAATACAAAATTAATTTTTTTGGGGGGGATGGGGGGGGGGGGTAGAGGGTAGGGGTGAAAAAAATGAAATTTTGAAGTTGGAAAATACTTTTAAAAAACAAACTCAACTTTTTTTTTTTTTTGGGGGGGGGGGGGGGGAATTAAAAAGTTGAAATTGAAAATATTGTTAAAAAATAATATTTTTTTTTTTGGGGGGGGGGGGTAGGGGTGGATGATGTAAACAATAAAAAAAATTGAAATTGAAAATATTATTTAAAAACAAACTTAATTTTTTTGGACGGGGTGGGAGGCTGATCGGGGGTGGGGTGGAAAATTAAAATTTAAAATAAAAAATATTTTTAAAAAAATGATTTTTCCGAGAAAAAGAATGTAATTTGAAGTTTGATGAGAGTTTTGGAAAATGTTTTCCTTAATTTTTGAAGGGAAGTCATTTTCCTTAATTTTGAGGGGAAAACATTTTCCAAAACTTTTATCCCAACCAAACATGAAAAAATTCGAAAACATTTTTCGTAAAATATTTTTCTTCATATCCGACAAAGGATCTAGTGTCAAACAATAATTAATGTGGCTGCGCCACTGGTATGACCAGTAAGGAAAGAGACAATAAACTTGAAAGTCACTTATAAAACTTTAAAATTTTTTACTTTCACTAACTTATTTTCATAAAGAAAATATATATCAACTAATTTTATTTTATTTTAAAATGCAGTTAACAAACTATTCAGAATTGAATGCTACGATGTATGACATATGTTATTCAACAGCAGCAGCTCCAACAGTATTTCCTCCACATTACTTTGTTACTAATACTAGTAATGGAGATCAATATGAGTTCAATCTTGTTGATGGTGCTGTTGCTACTGTTGCTGATCCGGTACTAATACTACTACTTTCGATTAAATTTTTCATCATACAGATATATATTTTCGAAATATGTAATCAATACTATTATGTGTTGTACGTACGTGTGGATGCATGCAGGCGTTATTATCAGTTAGCGTTGCAACGAAACTTGCAGAAGAGGATCCAGCATTTGCTTCAATTAAGTCATTGAATTTGAAGAAAATGTTGTTGCTCTCATTAGGCACTGGCACTACTTCAGATTTTGATAAAACATATACAGCAGAAGAGGCAGCTAAATGGAGTGCTATACAATGGATGTTAGCTATATAGCCAATGACTAATGCAGCAAGTTCTTACATGACTGATTATTACCTTTCTACTGTTTTTCAAGCTCTTCAATCACAAAACAATTACCTCAGGGTTCAAGTAAGTCACAACTTAATTCCTATTATTATCGATCGGGAACTTACATAAATCTCACTAGTTTGCAATATTACCTATTTTATCAGATTTTGATGTATCTACGATACATGTTCAAAATTAGGTGTAATAGTTCTAGATACATTCTATCCAAGTGAGTTCACATGGATCTCTAGATTCAGGATTTACATTAAGTAGTGCCTAAGATTTGATCTTGGATCCTTAAGGTGAGTTTTGAACCCCTCGACCACTGAATAGGAGGCTCAAAATCAATATATAGACATAAACATTCTTAAAATTGTCTTAAATATACAACGAACGTAATTTTTTGTCGTGAACCCCCTAGTCAACCTCTAGGACCGCCCCTGTCTAGAATACATTAGCAAATCTTGTTCGCTCTCTCCAATCTCGCTTGCCACTCACTATGAGAAAACTGTGAATTACATGAAGATTTTCCTGGGAATTAGTATGAAAAGTCGCAGGAAAATAAGTTTCGAATTTTCATACTAATTCCCAGGAAAATCCCCATGTAATTCACAGTTTTCTTGTAGTGACTCTCTCATGTATTTGGTATTCGAGACACATGTGAATCACACCAGATGCATACAAATACCATATGTGTTTAGAGTGATTTGCATGTATCTTGGATACATACGTATCTCACTTGCCTTTCTCCTATTTTTGTGTATCTGGTAGCAAAAATATATGCATCTAAGTTTAAATTTTTTAGGGAAAATTACGTGGTTAAGCAAACTTATACTACTTAATTACTCATCATAGCTATAGTTTGCTATAATTACCACTCACGACTAACATTATACATTAATTACGTGGGCTGACTTCGAATTTGTATAATTAGCCACATTTGTATACAAATGATTCGCCAGAATATACAAATACATATGTATAATATACAATAATCTAATCGATATACATATATAATTCACCTCTCTCCCACTTTCTACCCTCTCTCGCTCGCCTCTCTCCTCTCTCCTCTCTCTCTCTCTCAATCTCGCTTGCCATATATACAAATGCATATGTATAATATACAATTATCTAACTGATATACATATACAATTTGCCTCTCTCCCACTCTCTGACCTCTCTCGCTCGCCTCTCTCCCAATCTCGCTCGCATTTCTCCTTCCTCTCCCTATCTCGCTTTCCATATATACAAATACATATGCATAATATACAATTATCTAACCGATATACATATACAATTCACCTCTCTCCCACTTTTTGCCCCCTCTCTCTCGCCTCTCGCCTCTCTCTCCCAGTCTGGCCCGCCTCTCTCATCCCTATAACATGTAGTTACGAATTGTAATTATCAAACTATAGCTATGGAAAGTAACTAGGCTATTTTTGAGTGGCTATATGAGAAAGTTCCCCCTTTTTTTAATATATGATAGGAAACTCTTAATAAGTGGTAAGATACATAATATTTTAAAAGTATATATGATAGTGAAGTATGTCTAATTATGTAGTTTTTTCATTATTATTAATATAATATGCATGTCATATATTCTTTGCTAACTATATGAGTACATTTAATTCCAGGAAAATGCATTAACAGGCACAACTACTAACATGGTTAATGCTTCTGTGGCTAATATGGAATTATTAAAACAAGTTGGTGAAAAATTATTGAAGAAACCAGTTTCCGAAGATAATCCTGAAACCTATGAGCAAGCTCTAACAAGGTAAAACACATTATAGACTCTCACGCGTTTGGTTCTGTCGGTGCTTGAAATAATTTTTTCCCTTTTTTAATATTTAGGGTTGTTTATGGTTATGGTTAAAAAAATCATATCGAATCGGAATTTGAATCAAATCGATTTAAAAGTCTGGTATTTAATGTGGTTTGATTTTAAATTTTGAAAACTGATATTATTTGATTTGATTTTAATTTTACTAAAAAATAACCAAACCGGACCGATAAATTAGATATATAAATTTTATAATTATTCATATATTATTTTCAAAATCAAGTCCATCAAAATTCATTACTTTAATACTCCCTCTGTCCCTATTTACTTGTCCATATTTCCTTTTATATCTGTCCCTATTTACTTGTCCATTTTAACAAATCAAGAAAGGACAATAATTTTTTTCCTAATATACCCTTATTTAATTCTAGAAAATTTCTAGTACTACTAAGTTGTAATACATGTTTTTTGAAACCAGAAAATACATTTATTATACTTGGGGAGTTGTACTATAAGGGTAAAATAGTAACTAACCTATGATAATCATTGATGTCTTAATATGTGTGTCACTTCTAAATTGGACAATTAAATAGGGACAGAGGGAGTATTTACCTACCATACGTCGCATAAGATAATCATACTTTCTCTTAATTGAATCACATGGTTCGTGTAATAATAACTCTAGTATTGCTATTGAACCAATAGTAGCTTTCCTGTGGATTGTTCATCTACTAGGTGTTTGTGTTTATCGAAATATGTATCTCCTCAATAAAAATTATTACTATTCAATCGAAAAAAAACATAAAAATCGAACCAAACCGACAATAACCAAAGTTGTTTTTTATTTTTTAGGTTTGCACAATCGCTCTCTGATCGAAAGAAACTCCGAGCAAACAAAGCGTCTTATTAATTCAAGGTTTCGATTGTAGTAGTAACCTTACTATGCTAAATAAATAATAAGTGCTTGCAAAGTTTTATGAGGGATAAATTTCATTAGAAATGTCTCTCTATGTAATGTGTGTTTGGACTATGTAACCTTTTGGTTGTGTATAATGTTTAAATAAATAATCGTGATTTTGTGTTAATTATGACATTCGAATCTTCTTTTCTAAGCAAAAAGAGAATTTTTTTTTATTGTTTCAGTCACTTTTATTCGCCAATTATACTAAAATATGATTTATCGTTGTTGACACCCAATTTTGACCCTTCACAATAGAAATTCTGTCAAAGCTTGTTGTGATGTTTGGTCACCTTTGGTTGCCATCTCTTTTGTAATTGCTATGAATACAAATGTTTGGCTCTTTAAAATAATTTGTTAAAAACTGTATCTTTTTATTTTTTTACTGTATATGAGTCATATATTTTCTTTAATCCATTGTTGGTTTGTTTGATAAAATATAATAGTATTACATGTTCTACAAAATTTAAGAGATGTGGGTTTTATTTTTTTCATGGTACTATACTATTGAATTGATAAAGATGGTCATTCATTTTTCCATGAAATTTATCAATTCAAAATTAGTGTATCCAAAAAAAAACAAATCAACGCACTTCAATAACAAATAGAGAAAAATAAATTACTATCATTGAAAATTTTAATTTACCAAGCGAAGAATGCAATAGTAAAAATTATTTTGTTTATTCAATAAAAGGGGAGGTTACTATAATAAATATTGATTTCAACCAATCTAAATTTCGATACTTTTATCAATTCCTTTAAATTTCATTTAGGTTAATAACGATTCAACACTGATATTGATATGCGTCAAATTAGAAAAATAAATGTTTTTTTCAATGGATTCATTTAATTGATATCAATTATCTAAATGTCGATACTTCTATTAATTTCTTTGAATTTCATTATAAGATTGATGAAGCTTCAATAGCAATGCTAACATAAAATAATATGGAATTACGAGTATACATAAGATCGCAGAGGGTGTTACTACAAATATAGTAATAGAAGGTCAACTTTATAAGAAAAATGAGATTGTGTCGAGGTATAATTATTATGAAAAAATAGTTATGTATACATTATGTATCTTGTAAACTAAATAGTGCCTATAATTATGTGATAAGTTGAGTTAACTAATGAAAATTAACTCTATTTGGATACATAATCTTCCATCCAAGAATATTTATGAATTTATTATAATTTTATATTAATGTTATCGATTATGTATACATGAAATTATTTTGAATCTATTTGTTTAAAAGTTGTATACATTTATTGAAACTACAGTATGTATTCACTGACCCGTATTCATTTTTGTATTCACCAGTCCCATATTTATCAAACAATTTTGTATATATTTGTGATCAAAGTGTATTTACATGGAAAGAATTTGAAGTTGTTGGTGGAGATTGAAAAAATCGAGAATATTATACCGATTTTTCTACAAAAAATTTATGTGAACCTTTCTTACCCATGGAATTTATACCAAAAAATTAAAATGTAAAATCAAAACTATTGTCCAGAAGAGTTAAAAAATATCAGTTCCACAAATCACTACATTTTCTAATAATTTGAGCAAAACACACTCAAGAGTATGTATGAAAGAAAAATTTATGATAGAACAATGGATAAATATATAATTATATCTTCCATAATTAAATAGAGCAAATTAAGGAGCAGAAAAGAAAATTAAGGAGAAAAAAGAGAAGAACTTATCAAGATATTTAAAAAGAGAAAAAGGAGACAAGAAAAGAAAGAACAAAACTTTAAAATTGTTAATAGAAAAATAAGGAGAGAAAGAATAGGAGCAATAAAGCAATAAAATAGGAAATGAGTGAGAGAAAAATCAATTTTTTTTAATGCTTTTCAAAAGACGTGGCTTTTGAATGTCAAATATATATTTAAAAATCCTTTTTTTGCCAATAAATTAAAAGTGGGCTATTTATTGCCAATTTAATCTATAAGTTATCTTGCTATGTCATTTTCTCTATTATAATTGGCAAAAGGACTATCTATTTTCGATATCATTTTCTAATTTTAGGACAGGTGAAAATTGAGTTAAAAGACCAAAAAAATGTACAAAAGGGAAAAATTACATAAATATACTAAAATAAAAAAATATTTACCATTTATAAAAATAATTTTTTTTTCACTTGATCACTTTTAATTCATTTATAATACAAGTTTAATATATATTACAAAGAACAATTTATTATTCATATATAATACAAGTTTTAATGATGGATAATACATTTATCACACATTTTAATACACTTATAATACAATGTGTCAATTTTTTACCAAACAAACATAATATATTTCAAAAAACAATTATAATTCATATATATTGCATACATAATTCACTTTTAATTCATATTGCAGATTTAACATAGTATTATTATAAATGGTAATAAATAAAAAGTATTGCTAAAATTATTAATTATTTATTAAAATATACTAATTTATGTAATTTTTCCTTTAAAATTACATGAAGTGATATATTATAATAAATAATTACTGATTTTAGTAATACCTTTTATTTATTATCATTTATAGCAATACTATGTTAAATCTGCAATATGTATTAAAAGTGAATTATATATGCAATATATTTGAATTATATATGAATTATAATTATTTTTTAAAATATATTATGTTTGTTTGGTAAAAATTTGACACATTGTATTAAAAGTGTATTAAAATGTGTGATAAATGAATTATCTATCATTAAAATTTATATTATATGTGAATAAAAAATTATTCTTTGTAATATGAATTAAACTTGTATTATAAATGAATTAAAAGTAATCAAGTGAAAAAGAAATATTATTGCTATAAATGGTAAATATTTTTTTATTATAGTATATTTATGTAAGTTTCCCTTATTTAATTGTTGGTACTTGTTTATGTGTTTTATTTGATTTTGAGGTCTTCCAAATTCGATTCCCTAAAGAACCATTTTGAGTTAACACTTATATTTTTTTAAAATTAAATAAGATTACCTATTTTCTACTTAACCCTCTTTAGAGTATTGGCAAGGTATTTAATTAAGTAATATCTCTCTAATATTTCCCCTCCCCTTAAAAAATAATTCTAAGTCTTAAATTCTTTATTTTTGCAACTTAATTAAGCATTCTTTGCTTAAAGTAATTAGCTAAAAATTTTAATTGCCGGATAACCGCAAGTTACCGAATGTTTTAATTGCTTTCAAACTCTTTCTAAAACATTAATATGAACCTCAAACCCCTTTTTAATATATTTCATTAGATTTTCTGTTTTTAATCTTTTAAAAAAAAATCTTAATTTTACTTTAGAAATTAAGTGGTGACTCTTAACTCGTTTCTTTTTTAAAACAAATAAATAAAACAATCATTTTTAGTTTTTTTTAAACTATTAGTTATATTCATTTTTCAAATCACTGAATTTATTAGATTCAAAAAGTGATATAGTAATTTATTGATTGTTAAAGAAATTTGTCTAAGTTAATAGTTTACAAATAAAAATAGTCAGAGGGTGTATCAATTTAGAAGTGTAAAAAGTTAATACCATACAAATAACTATGAATAATATAAGAGATTCTTGAACTTAGATATCTAGATGAATGAGAGAAAAAAAAAATAGTACTATTTTGATGCTAAGTAATTTGATCCATCAATGATATCAAGGTGAATTAACTACATAATATAATTGAAGTTAAATATACAAATAACATAACTTTTTTTAAATTAAAGTTATATCAAATGTACAAAATTTTTCTTTAATCTTGTGGTCTTAAACATGTAATGTGGAAAGGTGAAATTAAAATGTTACCAAAAAAAGAAAGAGATTATTCTTTTTGAAATGGACTAAAGGGAAATAAGGTTATTCCTTTTTAAATGAAGGAAGTACTTTTTGAGCTTCGAAAACAACCTCTACGACTATGTACTACGGAAAAACACTAAAATTGAACTGACTCAGTTTAGACCCCACGTAACTTACTAAAAAGGAAATAATTTGATTGGGTAGTTAAAAGACCATTATACCCTTTTAAAATCTGATTTAGACTTTCCTTATCTAGACAACCCGACTTCAAATAGGCATATCAACTAAATCAACCATAGTCTTGTGATTGATGGAACTGACACAGTCATGATATACTCGCTCAGATAGAATAGACTCCCCAACCGGTGTGGAAACACAAAAGGGTTCACAAAGTTTCTCAAAAAGGACATCAAAATTTATTGCAACATAAGGAGTCACAAAAAATAAACTTAATCATGGGTCTAGCAAAGCATAATTAACATCAAGAGTAAAGACTTTGATCATACCAGTGACATCATTAGAGAATTCTCTTGCTCTTGACGGCTAGTGATCGCATATAGGCAGTTTGCTCCTCCGTCAGAATCAAAAGTAGCTCCTCTAGCAACCTTGTCTGGTAGAGCAACTTATGAAGATTGGGCTCTATTGCCCTGATCCCATCACCTTGTTGGTTCTTTGGCACTTTCATGAAGTGTTCCTCTTGGCTACACTTGAAACAACCCGTCGAACCATCGCGACCCTTACCTGGATGAGTCCTACCACACTTTGCAAGCAGTGAGGTAGTCACACTTGTGTCAGGATGTCCAATTGGACACCCTTCGTCAGAATATTATATCGTATATACAAGTAAAATGGTAAATTAAGTGGTTAAATAATATATTTTGAACACCCTTGACACAACAATAACGTAGCCTAGTGGTTTTAGGCCCCTTGAAAGAGTAAAGATACAAAAATTTAAAGTATTTATGTGTTCGGATTTCACTACTAGCAAATTTTTTTTCACTTTTAAGAAGAGCAGATTTACTTTAGCATGTAGACACCCTTCGTGAAAATCCTGACTCCGCCACTATTTGCAGATTAGAGCATGCAAGTATTAGTAATGAGAGAACTTCTGTATTGTTTTAGGTAGGGATCAATTATTTATTTTATTAATTTTATTTATGAAAAACTCAACTCCTAACCAATTATCAAACGTATTATTATTATTTTTACATAATATAATACATGTATAACTCACTTCTAATTCAATTTTGACTTTATTTCCAATTTCTCCATATCTATGTCCATTATTTCATTTTCATTTGGGTCATCGCTACTTTTATTGTTGTCATTACTCCTTTGTTTGTTTTATTTGTCATTAAAAAAATATCTCTCTTCTTATCAACTCTTTAATTATAATAACTTTTCACCTGTCATGTTTAATATCATAATATTTCAATATATTTTTAATATAAAATCACAAAACTCAAATTTCTTCGTTATCTTAATTTGTCAAATCTGGCTCAAAGATCGTTAATATCGAAATGAGGATTTTATTTATTAATTCTTGTAAAAACAAATAGAGAGGTGGTGTGCCAAAAAATTGTAAATCTGGATTTCATTTATTTATTATTCTTTTAAAAATGTGCTAAATTCCGTATATAATACTAATACTAAATAAAGAATAGAAAAAAGAAAGGTAAACATCACTAACGACTGTTGCGGAGCAAAGTGAGGTACTTGGGAGATAATCTATTTAATATCAGAGTCGGATCATGTGTCAGTTTTGTCGATATATCGTTGACTTTAATTTAGTTTAGGCAATTCGGATAAGGCGGAGAAAATCGTAGTGCTGAGTCTAGAAAATTTGAACGATCGAGCAATTACGTTAGTGATATGTGACACCCCAACTTTAGATAAGAAAACCTCAGGGCAGAGACGGAGTCAGGATTTTTAATAAGGTGGTTCAAAAAACTTTAGAAATAGACACGTGAAGTAGCCGAAGGAGGTTCGACATCTACTATATATACATATAAAAATTTTTAACCATATATAAATAATAAAAACTTTCATCGAAAATGAACCATTTTCGTACAAGGTGGCTCCACCCCTGCCTCTAGGACATTAAGTCCACAGAGAAGATGTATGTGACATCCTAACTTAAGATAAAAAAATTCTCACATCGACAAAATACAGAAAAAATATTGATATATAACTAAATAAACATATCTTACCAACAAGCTAACAATATCATTAATAGATTGGATCATCAAATATTATTTCCATTCAAATAACTAAATTACTCAATTACTCGTAGCATGTGATATGCATTCAAATACGTGTAAGACAATATTATCTAATCAAATTTCCATTCCCAAGACTCATAAAAATAGATTTGTGTTCAACCAACAAGGTAATTAATAGCACCACATCTTATAATTAAAAAATATAACACGTTCCAAATAATAATTCCATTAAATTTTAAGGGACTCTTTAATCAACTAAGAGTCACTTATTACGAATAGTAATCGCTCTGTTTCTAATTACTTATCTATTTTTAAATTAATAAAATTATTAAAAAAATAATAATTGACATAGTAAGTTTATCATTTTACCTCTACTAATTATAAAGTGGATGATTTTTTATTTTTTTATTTGTTTTTATTGGATCTGAGATGATCGAAGTGGATGAATTAAAAACTTAAGATTTTCAAGAAATTCTATTTTTTATCAAATCAATTAATTGAGCGTTTATTAGGTAAAATTTTTTTGTCCTTTAATTTCTTAATTTATCAAAATAAACAAGTAATTAGGAACAACTAAAGAAAGGAAAAATGGAGAAGTAATTAGGGACAAAGGGAGTATTAGTTATACATATGTTAAAAGTTGTACTCCCTCCGTCCCATTTTATGTGGCAACATTTGATCGGGCACGGAGTTTAAGAAATAATGAAGACTTTGAAATGTTTATCAAATTGCTCTTCAAAATTTAAACTCATTTTTTTTCTCTCCTCATAAATGTATTAGAGTATTATCATAAAAAATAAGTGGGACCAACAAGGGTAAAAAAGGAATTATACCTTTAAATACTTACTCCCTCCGATTCACAAAGAATGGTCTAGTTTGACTTGGCACGTAGTTTAAGAAAATAAAGAAGACTTTTGATCATGTGGTCCTAAATTAAAGTTATGTCAAATGTACAAAATTGCCCTTTAATCTTGTGGCCTTAAACATGCCACGTAGAAAGGTTTTACCAAAAAAAGAAAGAGGTCATTCTTTTTGAAACAAACAAGAAAGGAAAGAAGGTCATTCTTTTTTAAACTGAGGGATTACAATATAAGGAAATGTGACATTTTTTTTGAGACTGACCAAAAAGGAAATAGTGTCACATAAAATGAGACGGAGTGAGTACTAAATAAGATACTAATAATACACAAAGTTAAGTGCATGCATTACTTTTTTTTCCTTCTAAATATAGTGTATTAGAAAATGTAGTGCATGCATTAGGTGTGTGTATTAGTAGTACCTTATTTGGTACGTTTTTTTATGTCATGTATAACTGATGCAAGCATCAGTTATATACTCTATTGTGTGTTAAGTTGTGTATTACTAATACCAAGAAATTTTAGCTATTAGTAATACACAACATTTTAACACTTGCATTAGATAAAAATAATTACAAAATTACCCTTAAAAGGCATTTCATTTTCTTTGTGTCATAAGTTTTTGTTTTTATTTTGATGTGTCATAATATATAAAATTAATTAAGTTACTGAAGGCCCGTTTCGAGCAACGTTAGTAGTAGAAATAAATAAAGTATATTTATAAACATATATTTAAAATTATTGAAGATTTGTTATTTTTAATAAATCAAACCAAATAATATATAAGAAATAATGCTTGCATAACTAATGAAAGCATTACTAATGAATGATTACCAATGCACCCTTTTGCATTATTCTTATACACTACCAAACGACCTGAATTAGTTATGCTACATTATTTCTTGTACATTGTTGGACATGATGTATTAGAAATAACAAATTTCTTACATAATTTCTATTTAAAAAAATACAAAAATACCTTCTACACTATTTAGCTTTGAAAAATGAAAAATAATTTGAGAAAGATTTGAGGGATAGTTATATCAGTAACGATATAAGCATTCCTAATTACATCGGAGTTTTATGGTATTAGTAATGCATGCATTATTTTTTCTAATAATAATATTTCATAAAGTTAATGCATATATTATTTTTTTCTAATACACTCTATCAAAGACTCCTTGTTGTGTTAGTCGGGCCCACACCATCTATAAATTCACTTTCCTTCAATTGGGCCCACTATCCACGTGTCAAAATTTGAACGGATTCTCATACAACTTTTATTGGTTATGTCAAACTCAAAATAAAATTTATCAACTTGTTTACGTGCCTATATATACCATGCTTGTTATATGCTCAAAACACCAACAAAATTTTAACACACTTTGAAGATATTAATTATAAGCATAATACATATATTAGACTCTAAACTTGGCTTTAAATTTTAACTTTGACCTCAAACTTTTATAATGCACAAATAGGCACTTTAACTATCCTATCTTTCAATAAATAAACACGCGAATATTTCAATCAAAACCGTGTTACACACATGCTCTGACGTGGAAAAATAAACCACTCAGTGGCTGCCAACTAATTAAAAAATTTACACGTATTTTTTTAAGCATAATACATAAATTGGACCCTTAACTTGACTTCAAATTATAACTTTGACCTTTAACTTTGATAGTGCACAAAGAGACACTTTAACTATCCGAAATTTAAACAAAAAAACACGCGAATATTTCAATCAAAACGCGTGTTACACACATGCTCTGACGTAGAAAAGTAAATCACTCAGTTGCTGCCAACTAACTAAAATAAATACACCTAGATTTTAAAAATTATAAAAATAAATTATAATATAGAATAAGGTGGAAGTGAAAACAAATTCATTTTTAGGTAAAAAAAAATTAGTACCTCTTTTCTTCTCTCTCTTAAAAATTTCTAATCTGAAATTCATGTTCCTTATATTCAAATCAAAGAAAAAATTGTTCAAGATATTTGCTGTAATTTAATTTTCGAGTTATCTATTTTTCTTCCTCAATTTAGTCAAGGTAACAAGATTCAACATTTTACAAACAAGAATTTGCATATTGTTGGTCAAATGTTCAAACTAATATGAGAATCTCTAGAAGAAACTAATGTTTTTATTGCAAAATTATTTTAGAGCAACCCATAAATATGGAAAGACATGAGATTCAATGAACTTCTTCTTCTTTTCTTTAGTTTGAAGTATATTTGTGCTTTATGTTGTCAAATATTTGACTGAAAAAACAGGGTGCTTTGTGTATTGTGATTGTCATAGTGAAGAGAATTGCAATTATGAATTTTGGAGGCCAACAAATGAACTTACAGTACTAAAAATTATTAAGTGAAATGGTGCACTTAAAGTATTTGATAAATTGTCTGATAGAACTTTTCACATATTTTTGTCAAGTTTGAGTAGCAGTCTGATATCTAATCAAAATGCCTTCAAAAATTGCATTCAATTTGTATAATTGTATACTCACCCCATCTTGTCAAAAAAGACTTCATTATAATTTTTTTCATAATAACAAAAAAGTAATTAAATGTCACTTGCATTTTGCAATGAACAACAAATAATGCAAAAAAGAGGGGAAAATTGTTGAAAAATTAGAAAGAGAGTTTAATTGTCATTTCAGTGTTTTTTTTACTGTTGGGCACTCGATTTTTACATCTGACGCGCCTAATTTGAGTGAATTTTATGTATTTTGCCATGTAGGATCCGAGTATTTTTTTGTTTAAGTTTTGGATAGTTAAAGTGCCTATTTGTGCACAAACAAAGTTAAAGGTCAAAGTTATAATATGAAGCCAAGTTAAGGATCCAATTTATGTACTAATTAAGGGTAGAATTGTCATTTTAGCAATTTTTTATCGTTTTGGGCCTCAAAAATTACCTCTCACTCGCGCAGAATGCGTGTATTTCACGCATTTTGCCAGGTAGGAATCGCGTGTTTATTTGTTGAAAGATAGTATAGTTAAAGTGCCTATTTGTGCACTATGAAAGTTTGAGGTCAAAGTTAAAATTTGAAGCCAAGTTTAGGGTCCAATATATTATTATGCCTTAATTATAATCTGCATTATGGCAACTACTAAATCTTTTTTAATTTTAATTTTTATGATATTAGCAACTACTAGTTCAACATTTGCTACGGAAGAAATGGTGACTATTCTTAGTATTGATGGAGGTGCAATCAGGGGAATCATTTCGGGTGTCATTCCTGAATTTCTTGAACGACAACTTCAGATATCGTGAAAATATTTTATAACGTATGTACCTAAGTGTGATTATACTATAGTCATTTCGGGTACCATTCTTGAATTTCTTAAAGAACAACTTGAGGTATCGTAAAAATATTTTGTAATGTATGTACCTAAGTTTGATACTACTATAGTCGTTTCGGGTATCATTCTTGAAGGACAACTTCAGGTATCGTAAAAATATTTCGTAATGTATGTACCTAAGTGTGATACTACTATAGTCGTTTCGGGTATCATTCTTGAATTTCTTGAAGGACAACTTCGGTTATCGTAAAAATATTTTGTAATGTATGTACCTAAGTGTGATACTACTATAGTCATTCCGGGTACCATTCTTGAATTTCTTGAAGGACAACTTCAGTTATCGTAAAAATATTTCGTAATGTATGTACCTAAGTGTGATACTACTATAGTCATTCCGGGTACCATTCTTGAATTTCTTGAAGGACAACTTCAGTTATCGTAAAAATATTTCGTAATGTATGTACCTAAGTGTGATACTACTATAGTCATTTCGGGTATCAATTTTGATTTTCTTGAAGGACAACTTCAGGTATCATAAAAATATTTTTTCGTATATGTATATGTACCTAAGTGTGATACTACTATAGTCATTTCGGGTACCAATCTTGATTTTCTTGAAAGACAACTTCAGGTATCATAAAAATATTTTTTCGTGTGTGTATGTAAGTGTTTATGAGTTATTCTATTTCGATTTATACGACTTACTTTTCTTTTTGAGTCAGGAAATGGACAATAATACAGATGCAAGACTTGCTGATTACTTTGATGTAATTGGAGGAACAAGTACAGGAGGTTTATTGACTGCTATGATAACTACTCCAAATGAAAACAATAGACCATTTGCTGCTGCCAATGAAACTGTACCTTTTTACTTCGAACATGGCCCTAAGATTTTTGAACCTAGGTACATATACATATTTATATTCCTCTGTTTTAATTTATTTGTCTAATTTTAATTTGATTCGGAGTTTAAGAGCGTGAAAAAGTATTTTTGATAATTTTGATAATTTATGTCAACCGTATATCAATATTTAATATTGTGGTCTTAAAATATGCCTAGTTGAAAGTTGAAATCAAAGAGTCACTATTAAGTAAAATCAATTACTTATTCTCTTTGTTTCAATTTACGTGACACTTTTTATTTTTCGAGAGTCAAACTGTAGAATTTGCGCAGAAAGAAATGAAATTTTTATACTTGTAAATAGCGTAAAAAGTACTACAAATCACAATAATTGATAATTCAAAATGTTTAAAAAACTTACTATCAAAGATAGACTTGTTTGAATCTAAAAATCCGAAAAAATGTCACATAAAATGGAATACATTGTTCTTAGATGGACTAAAAACAATGTATCAGACAACCAAGATATATATATTCGATAGCAATGAAATATTCAGTTATTTTGTACGTAATTGAGTAAACTTTTGAGATAATATATGTTCTTTATATATACTTATATATTTAATTTGGTTACATTATATTATGCAGTGGTCAATTTTGGGCCCAAAATATAATGGAACATATCTTATGCAAGTTATTCGAGAAAAAGTAGGAGAAACTCTTTTGAATCAAGCTTTGACAGAAGTTGTCCTCTCAAGCTTTGACATCAAAACAAATAAGCCAGTAATATTCACTAAGTCAAGTGTAAGTCAAAATAATTTTGTACTTTGAGTAACTTATTATTTTCGTATATCAACTAATTTTATTTTATTTTGAAAAATGCAGTTAGCGGAATCTCCAAAATTGAACGCTAAGATGTATGACATATGTTATTCCACAGCAGCAGCTCCAACATATTTTGCTCCACTTGGCTTTAATACTACTTATAATGGAGATGATTATGAGTTCAATCTTGTTGATGGTGGTGTTGCTGGTGTTGGTGATCCGGTACTAGCTAATACTATTTTCGATTCAGTTTATTATAGGGAAAATGCTTAAATATGCTATCGAACTTTTAGAAAAAGGATTTATTTACGTCAGTAGTTAAAAGTTTGACTCATTTCGCCCCGAGCTAGATACCAAAACTTAATCTCTTTTGAGCTTGAACTCAACAAGACCCAATTGAAATTTCTTTAAAGTTTCAAAACTTCAACATTCTCCACAACTTCAAAATTTTGAACATAAACTCAAAAAAACACTAGTCAACAAAGATTTAATGTAAAAAAACTACAAAAACAAGAATCAAAGAAAATTTTGAAATTTTGGGACTGATTTTCGTTTTTTGAAATATATTTTTTTAATATGGGTGAATTTTTGTACTCTGCAAATGATGTTACAATTTTAGTTTTTTTTAAAAAAAAAAAAATTAATGATATAGCAGAAATTTAAGATGATTTCGTGAAGAACTGAAAATGTTGAAAATTTGAGAGTTGTTTATGTTCTTGGTGTTTTTAAAGAAAAAACAAGCAAAAAGTATACATTTGATCCAAAAACACCAACAGAAAAGTATTAAACCTTGTTTGGTGTGTAAAAAATGATTTTGCAAAATCGAAGTTTAAAAAAAAAATGTGGCAATATGAGTCTCTTGGAACCTAAAACCACTTTTATTAACCTCATGCTCTGATACCACGTTTGTCACATCCAGGGAGCACCCCCTAGAAGTAACATGGCGTACTTGACCTCTCAGAGGTCTTATACAAGCCCATAGTCATCAAGAGCCCTTTTCATTAATAGCAATAAGTCTTTTCTAAAAGTTCGATGATATATTTGAGCCCTTTTTAATATACCTTTATTATATATGTGTGCTTTCGAAATATGTAATTAATCAATACTATTATGTGTGAATACATACATGCAGGCGTTATTATCCGTTAGCGTTGCAATGGGACTTGCAAAAAAGGATCCAAAATTTGCTTCAATTAGGTCATTGAATTACAAAAAAATATTGTTGCTGTCATTAGGCACTGGCACTACTTCAGATTTTTATGAAACATATACAGCAGAAGAGGCAGCTAAATGGCCTGCTGCAGCATGGATATTAGTTATACAGCAAATGACTAATGCAGCAAGCTCTTACATGACTGATTATTACCTTTCTACTGCTTTTAAATCTCTTGATTCACAAGGCAATTACCTCAGGGTTCAAGTAAGTCACACAACTTAATTCCTATTATTATCGATCGGGAAAACTTACATAAATCTCACTAGTTTAGTTTGTACGTAATATTACCTATTTTATCATCATGTATCTAGGTCAAAATTAGGTGTAAATATTAGTTCTAGATATCTCTAGAATTAATGACGGATTCAGGATTTACATTAAGGGAGTTCGGAAAAAAAAAGGAAAAATGCACAAGTATCCCTAGACTATGATCGAAATATCAGAGACACACCTTAACTATTCTAAGGTCCTATTATCTCCATGAACTTATCTTTTTTGTAATTTTGTGCACCCTTTTGGTTTACTTGACATCCAAATATCTCTCACGTGCCTCAATTGCGTGGAGTCACGGAGTGTAACACATAAGACTAAAGGTGTATAAAACTACAAAACAAAAAAAAGTTCAGGGGGTAGTAGGACCTTAGTTTAGTTAAGGTGTGTCTCTATGATTTTGGTCATAGTCTAGGGGGGTACTATTTCATTTTCCCAAAAAACAAAATTGCAGTGCCTAAGAGTTGATCTTGGATCCTTAAGGTGAGTTTGAACCCCTCGACCACTGAGTCAACCTCTAATCTTACATTTATGAGATTCAAAATCAATATATAGACATAAAAATTCTTAAAATTACCTTAATTATACAATGAACGTAATTTTTTATATGCCCTTGTCTAGAATACATTAGCAAATCTTGTTCGCTATCTCCCATATCGCTTGTCACTCTTCCATGTATTTGTTATTTCAGATAGATGCGAATCACACCAAATGCATACAATATCTAGTGCGATTTGCATGTATCTGGGATACATACAAATCTCACTCGCCTTTTTTTCTATTTTTGTGTATCTTGTAGTAAAATTACATGTATCTAAGTATATTTTTCTTAATATATGATAGGAAACTCTTAATAAATGGTAAGATACATAATATTTTATTATATATATATATATATATAATAGTGAAGTATGTCTAATTATGAAATTTTTTCATTATTATTATTATTATTTTATAATATGTATGTCATATTTTCTTTGCTAACCATATGAGTATATTTAATTCCAGGAAAATGCATTAATAGGCACAACTACTACTTGGGATGATGCTTCTCTGGCTAATATGCAATTATTAAAAGAAGTTGGTGAAAACTTATTGAAGAAACAAGTTTCTAAAGACGATCCTGAAACCTATGAGCAAGCTCTAACTAGGTAAAACACATTATAGATTTGGTTGTGTCGATGCTTGAAATAATTTTTTTCCTTTTTTCATATTTAGGATTGTTCATGGTTACGGTTAAAAGATTTACACCGAACGGGAATTTGAATGAAATTGATTTTAAAACCTGATATTTAATTTGTTTGGTTTTAAATTTTTAAAAGTGATACTATATGGTTTGATTTTAATTTTACTAAAAAAAAAAAAAAAAACCGGACAGATAAATTAGATATATAAATTTTATAATTATTTATATATTATTATAAAAAAATATATGAATATTTTGTTAAATTTTAATCAAACTTTAAGTCTTTAACTTTATCATTTTCTCAAACTTTAAATTACAATTCTCTAAGTCCAAGTCCATCGAAATTCATTACTTTAGTATTACCTGCCTCACGTCGCATATGATAATCACACTTTCTCTTAATTGAATCACTTGGTTCGTGTAATAATAACTCTAATATTGCTATTGAACCAATAGTAGCTTTCATCTAGGTTGTTCATCTAGGTGTTTGTGTTTATCGAAATATGTATTCCCTCAAAAAAATTATTACTATTCAATAAAAAAACATAAAAATTAAACCAAATCGATAATAATCAAATCGGTGATTTTTTTGTTTATTTCATTGTAGGTTTGCAGAAAAGCTATCTGCTCAGAAGAAACTCCGAGCAAACAAAGCGTCTTATTAACCTTACTATGCTAAATAATAAGCAGTTTATGCGGGATAAATTTCAATAGAAATGTCTCTTTATGTAATGTGTGCTTAGATTATGTAACCTTTTGATTGTGTTAAATATTTAAATAAATTATTGTGTTAAATGTTTTAAAAAAATAGTACTAAGGTGAATTAACAATATAATGTAATTGAAGTTAAATTCACGGAATAATATTGTTGAGGACATACATATTTCAATAGACATAAATACTTAATACATGAATAATTTACAAATAAGTTATTACACGAACAAAGGAATGACATATAAAATGGGACGGAGGGAGTAAGTTAGAAATTCTATTTTTAGCTTTTGACTTATTTTTTATCCCTCTGACTTAAAAGTCAAGATAAAAATTTTAACTTATGATTTTTGATAATTTTTGTCTTTTTGAGTTTAAAACAATTGTTTAAAAATACTTTTATATTTTATTCAAACACTACAAAATACTCTAAAGTTATTTTAGCATTTAAAATAGGGATAATGCACAAGTACCCCCTCAACCTATGCCCGAAATCTCAGAGACACACTTATACTACACTAAGGTCCTATTACCCCCCTGAACTTATTTTATTAATAATTTTCTACCCCTTTTCGGCCTACGTGGCACTATCTTGTGGGCCCAACGCTGGTTGACTTTTTTTTCAAGCTAGTGCCACGTAGGTCGAAAAGGGGTAGAAAATTACTTATAAAATAAGTTCAGGGGGGTAATAGGACCTTAGTATAATATAAGTGTGTTTCTGAAATTTCGGGCATAGGTTGAGGGGGTACTTGTGCATTATCCCTTTAAAATAAGTCAATCTAAATTAACTCTTTATCAAACGTCCTCTGAAATAGAAAAAACAAGAGTAAACTTAAGAAAAAATTAGCAAACAAGTCAAACTCCCTAACATAATTATTAAAAACATCTATACTTTAAAATAATTAGTGAAAATGTCAATATGTCAATATTTTAGCAAATAAAATATATCCTAATATAATTAATTTTCTTTGCTTTTATTTCTCAAATCAGACCTCATACGCTACTACTTCGATATACGTGTGAAAAAAATGAAGAAAAACTATCATTATCTACTTTTCCCTCTTTCTAAGTTTTTACTCTCAATTTTTCCTTTCTCTCTCTTTAGTTTTTCACCATTGTTTCTCTTCTTTTCTTGTCTAAGAAAATCACCTTTTCTATTTTCTTCCAATTTGTTCAAGAAATGTCACAATTCCTTCAAAATATTTTTCATCCAATGATAAAGGTACATACATTATCGTATCTTTTAAGATTTTCCTCTATTATGTAAAGAAACTATCAACAAAATATAAATAATTTTTTGGGGGGCTGAAGATTTCGAAAATTTTGTTGAAGACCAAGAAAATTTTTGCATTAGTTTGTTTTGTATTTATAATTTTTTTTCTTAGAATTTTGTATCTTCTCTCAATTAATATTTGTATTCATTCAAAATCTCATGTTGTATAGTTTATGAATCTTGTATTTGTTCCTAATTGAATCTATCCCTAATGTATGCCAACTAGATATGTATTTTATTTATAGAAAGAACAACTTCCTATTAGTTTCTTTTGTTTTTTTATAAAAAAAATTCAGAATTTTGTATCCTTTCTCAATTTGTATTTTAAAATCGTATGTATACAATTACTATTTATACAGATTCATAAATTATGTTGCATAATTTATGAATCTGGTATTTATTCCAAATTTATGTTCATTCTATAGATATGCCAACTAGTTATGTATTTTATTTAAGAATGATTACCACTACTAAAAAAAGGGCAAAAAGAGACCTAGAAAAGGAGACCTCAAAAATAGGTCTATAATAAGAGACCTCATGAGGTCGCTATTTGTATCAATAATTTTTTTAATTTTTTTAAAAAGTAGGAGAGACCTCGTGAGGTCAATTTCATGAATTTATTTTTTGCTATAAGTGACTTATTTTAATTCTTTAATTTTTTAGTCTGATTTCCATAAAATTAGAGACCTCATGAGGTCTCTACTTGTTAAATTAAAAATAATAATTTTGTTTAAATAATATTTTTTTATCAGTCAAATTTATTAAATAAAGAATTAAAATATGAGAGACCTCGTGAGGTCTCTTAAAAAAAATATGAAAACCCTAGTCAAATTTATCTCACTCTTACTCCCTCTCTCTCTCTCTCTCATCGTCCTCTCTCACGGGCAAAAAAATCAGACGCCGCCTCCTCTCTTCTCTCTTCTCCAGGAGCAGCACTAGTGAGCTCCGACCAGCGGGCGCCGGCGCGGACAGCCAACAGATGGGCTTGCTCCATCGCCTTCTCTCTTCTCTTTTCCGGCGAGAACAACCACCAGCAACAACAATAATCAATTTCAGGCAGAAAATCGACAGCGAGGAGACACCACCAGCAGCGCAAGAAGATCAGCAACGACAACAACTAAAACTTCTCGCTGCCAATGTTCTGACCCAGAGATAAAAGCGAAGTATTGGACAAGGACTGATCTCTACATATCAGTCCCAGGTACGACTTTTCTTTACTTTAAATCCCAAATATTTGTGTTGGCCATTTAAACATAAGATGTGCATGTTCATCCTTAGTATTTCAAGAGCCCACTTTATGTGTAGAAATGCTGATTCTTATGAAAATCTATGTTCTTCTTTGGCTCAATTTTGTTTTTAATATGTATGATTAAATTTTAAACTTTAGTTTGATATCGTGAAAATTCTACACCCTCATCGCTATGTTCTTCTTTGTTGTGATGGTCTGTTCTTAATCTAGTTGCAACCGATTCTGTGTCATTATAATTCTTTGCCATGTATCTTCCTTTTGTTATATTATGTTTGGGTATTGAATTGATTTCGTAAAAAGGGTGCATCATTTCGATTAACTAGTCATCATTTGTTGGCTTAATTTGCCTAAAGATAAGTATAGAAGTAATTAATTGACTAGCTAGAAGGATTTGACACTTCTTGTATGTACATCTCCTGTTTATTTTATTGATTCTTGATTAATAAGTTTGAAAACTTATAGTCAACTACTTAATTCACATCCTCTACTTTCTCACTCAATGTGAATTAGTAGGTTGGTGAGAATCCATACTTGAGTTGAACTATTGATGTTAGTGAATCAAATTAAACTACTTGAGCTTCTTGTATGTAACATGTGTGTAAACAAGTTCAAACTCTATTTTTCTAGTGTTAACTTCTTTTCCTCTTTTCTTGCTAGGCCACTAAGGAAGCCCAACATCTAAAAAAGTTGATACAAGATTATACTTCTTTTTTAATCAAAGTAGGAGATAAGGTATGGTAATTCTAAATTTCTAAAGTTAAAGTACAATTGTTTTCTATAATATGTGTTGTACCCATCTAATATTGATACTTAGCTTTAAATATGTGTTGACACTTAGCTTTAAATTTAGAAATAATTATTTGTTAAGCTTAAGTACCAACACTAGTTGATCCTATTTAAAAATCAATTTGTGTCCATCTAGTGTTGACACTTAGCTTTAAATTTAGAAATAATTATTTGTTAAACTTAAGTACCAACACTAGTTGATCCTATTGATGACAAAATTGATTTTCTTTGAAAATCAATTTGTGTCCATCTAGTGTTGACACTTAGCTTTAAATTTAGAAATAATTATTTGTTAAGCATAAGTACCAACACTAGTTGATCCTATTGATGACAAAATTGATTTTCTATGAAAATTAATTTGTGTCCATCTAGTGTTGACACTTAGCTTTAAATTTAGAAATAATTATTTGTTAAGCATAAGTACCAACACTAATTGATCCTATTGATGACAAAATTGATTTTCTATGAAAATCAATTTGTGTCCATCTAGTGTTGACACTTAGCTTTAAATTTAGAAATAATATATTTGTTAAGCATAAGTACCAACACTGGTTGATCCTATTAATGAGAAATTTGTGACTATCGTGTTAGTATTAAGGTAAAACTAAACTAATTAAACTTAGAAATTTGTTAAGTTGTTTAATAAGTTAAACTTGTTACTATAGTATTAGAAATTAAGTTAAAACTAAACTAGTTAGACTTAGAAAGTTGTTAAGTTGGTTAATAAGTTACATTGGTGACTATAGTGTTGGAATCAAGTCAAAACTAAACTAATTAGACTTAGAAATTTTTAAAGTTGTTTAATAAGTTAAGGCATTTAAGGCAACACAAATTAGAAAGAAGAAAAATCCTGAAGATCCAGATGTGTGGGTTGAACCGCGAGCTGAAGTGACCTATGTAAGCCTCTAATTTTAAAAAATAATTACTTATTTTCTAAATTTATATTCTCATATAATAACATTCAATTTAGAATCGATATCTTCAAGCTTTGGAGGATTTACGACAAACTCTGCCGGAAGAAAATCGAGGTATGCCACTTACTCAAGAACAGGCTGAGAGAGTATGGTTAGACTTGACTGGTGGGCCGAGTAGATATGGGTATGCATATGGAATGCCGCAAAAAAACTTTCGTGAATTTTCTTCTGAGTTTGAAGGCCTAAATAGTTCATATGATGATGAATTGATGAAGAAAAATTTGCTATGGAGCAAAAGATTGTTGAGCTATCTAGCCAAGCCGAAGAATCACGGGCTAGGGAAAGGCGGTTGGAATTACAGTTTGCGGGTCTTAAGGCTCAATTCGATGCATTACTTACTTCAGGAAGGATTCCCGCTTGTTCCGGTGATGTCACTTTCCCTCCTCGACCTCCTCAATCTCAACCTACTCAATATCCAGTGTATGGTCAACAAAGAAATATGACACATGAGTCTAGTAGTGGCAAACACACTATCACATTAGTGAAGTTTAGACTTCTGATAGATAATCTAAGTTAACTTATGGATAATTTGTTTAGACTTCTGATAGATAATCTAAGTTAACTTATGGATAATTTTGTTAACTTTATAATTTTGTTATGGGAATTATTTGTTTTGTGAATACATGATAACATTGCAATGTATTATATAACTATGGATATCATGGTTTTTGTTTAATATAGAATTATGTTGAAGGTGAGTTGCAATTGAGTTGATAAGAGAATATTTAGTAAATGTATTGCTTCAATTGATTTTTGGAAGCTCTTTGAGCTTAATTTGGGTACTGAATTAAAATGACATGTGATGAGAAGCCGCAGAAATAATAATTAGCTGCCAGTTTTTTTCCAGAAAAAGAGACCTCATGAGGTCTCTTTTTTGCATTAAATTTTCCAGAAATTTCATGATAGAGACCTCATGAGGTCGCTATTTAACATTTTATATTATATAAATGCAGAAAAGAGACCTCATGAGGTCTCTTTTTTGCATTATATTTTCTGGAAATGTCATGATAGAGACCTCATGAGGTCGCTATTCAATAAATGCAGAAAAGAGACCTCATGAGGTCTCTTTTTTAAAATATAAAATTAAATTAAATAATATAATAGTAACCTCATGAGGTCTCTTTTTTAAAATATAAAAATAAATTAAATAATATAATAGTGACCTCATGTGGTCTCTGTTTTAAAAAAATCGGACAATTTATTGGTGACCTCGTGAGGTCTCCGTTCGGCGACCTCATGAGGTGTCTACAAAAAAGTGACCTGCATTATAGTGACCGACCGTTGAGGTCTCTTTTTAGGTCTCTTTTTTCCGAAAAGAGACCTCATGAGGTCTCTTTTTGACCTTTTTTTAGTAGTGTACAACAAATATTCACTTAATCCTTTTGTCACGACCCAAAAATGAGCGTGATGGCACTCGTCTTATCCCACCAAGACGAGTCAGCCTAAACTCAATCATTACGATAAAAAAGCAGAAATTTGAGAAATCAATTCAAACACCCCCAAAATCTGGTTGTCACGTGTACAAGCCTCTAAGGTATTATAATTGATTCATAAAAAACGCAGATCTCAAATGAACTTGTTTCTAGAATAGAACAAGGTCATAACTAAGGAGAAAGAAAGTACGCTGAGATGACAAACAGCTACCTCACAAATCTCCAAGAAGCCTCAGACAAGGCGAAGAGAAATATCACAAGGTTCGGGCTAGTAACCTACAAAAAAATTGTAGTAGCAAGGGGTGAGTACCAAACTACACGGTACCCAGAAAGTAAACGTCTAAACACAAGCTAAGGGGATAAAATACGAGTACTCCTTACACACCAACCGAACCTCCACAACTACAACCTGCATAAAAATCAGCCCAACCTACAGGTCACAGTGTTCATAGCACCGAACTCATCAAAATCATTTTAACAAATTATACATCCTCAACTACAAACTAAATATTCAACAATCACAACTTTACACAACGGACACTCACAATATCAGCAACACATAAGATCAAGTTCATCAAATAGAGGTAATCAAATATCAAGTAATTCACAACCACCAATAAAGCACATAATCATCAAGAATGAAGAATGTCATGGGATGCAATGCAATATGACACCATGAAGTGATATGCCCCAGAATACCAATTTCTCTCTCAACCGTATATACATGATACTCCTCGGAAATACATCGAGAGTTCATGACCCATTGGGGACTCGCGAGGTCCATATACCGACACGGACGATCTCCACGTGTTTGTGCGGACGATCTAAACGCACTATATAAATCAAACAAATTCGCACGGACGATCTCCACGTGCCCAAATCATAATCATAACTTTTCTATCGCACGGACGATCTCCACGTGCCCAAAATAATCATAACCCGATCTCAACACGAACGATCTCCACGTGTTAGACCCTTACTCATACCCAGTCTCATGTCAATGCATGTGCACAATATGATATCAAATAAAGGAGATGATGCAACATCTCAATAAACCAAATGTCGCTATAACATATAATCACCTCAATTATCACATTAATACGAGTTCAGTAAAGAACACAATCACAATCAAATCAATAATATTTCAGTTAATGCCCATATGCTTTGGCATTCTCGGATTACAATCCACATTCTATAGTAATAAACCTTCCTATTATAACACCGGTACTTGTACCATTCTCAACACATCACATACAAACAAATAATCACATTGTCTTTTATTACCCCCTTTTATCATTAGAATTAATCAATGTGGACAAGTCAACCATCACCAAGTCCATTACTCCCAAACATATACCACAAGAAAAACACGCATTTCATACACTTAGTAAGAGTTTAGAAATCCACTTGCCTTAAATAGCCGAACAATCACCCCAAGACTTGAGTCTTCCTCTTTAATTGGACTTCTAAATCAATTCAATCTATTCAAGCAAATAATCAAAATAAGATTTCGAAACTAACAACACTCATATTACTATGTGTTTAGTCTTGATCTAAAAACTCACCCAATATAATCAAGTTCGTAAATCTTGATGACAATTAGTATTTCAATTATCATATTTTCAAGTTTCAAGTCTAGGGTTAAATTCAATTTTCTCAATATCATAATTCAAATGTTATTCACATAATATCATACACCTACTAATTAATTACATATTTAAATATATTCAAAACTAAATTTATAATATAATAAATAATTAATATTAGTAATTCCAAAGTCACTATTACAAAAAAAAAAAAAAAAGTGACGGTGACATCATGACTCCAGTGGCAAATCTTGCCCTTTTTCATGTAAATTTTCATTTATAATTCATATTTATTGATGATTTCCTACTCATCAGTGATATAATTCACTGGGATCCTTCCGTTAACAAACAAAAATCATGATTTTGGTCAACTTATTCCCACCCAAACCAAAAAGGTGTAAACTTAGCAAAATTTTCAATTACCCATCAACTTTTATTAAATAATAATATTAACAGTGAACAATTTTAAAGCATTAAGTGTATAAATTTTACCGGTTTCAGATTGTTTCTTAATTACCCGCCGCCGGAAGCACGTTCCTCCTCCATTGTTTCTTCATCTTTTCTTTTTGTTTTTAAATAAAATAATTAGGTATTTAAAGTGGTAAATTTTATTAACTTAAATTAATTATATGAAATAAATTGTATATGATTTTAATAAATGTTCACTTTAACACCTTAACTATCTATTAATTCAATTATCCATAATTACACATCAACTAATTAACTAAACTCAATGAATAGTTTGAAATTATCAAAAATGAACTAGCGGTTCATTACATCATCCGCCACTAAAAATTCATGTTCGTCCTCGAACATAAAGAAGGAGAAGAAAGAATGACCATGTTACCAAAAATTTGAGTTATGAATCGATTTTCATCATTCCAAGTGAGCTCCTCCTTAAGGTCATTCCATCAACATCAACTACTAAGAAACTATATTTTTGAATCAAACTTAGGCGAACCTACAAATCAGGAGTTATTATCAAACAAAAGACTAACACACGAACTCAATCTAAATTGAAACCCACTAAACCATAATACAAACATCAGGACATATCTTTTCTCACCTAACTAAGATAACATTATGAATCAATACTTGCTACAACCAGAAGTAAACTTGAATCAACCACTACATACTAATATTGCCCAAATCATCATAGATCTTATCAAGATTTCATTGTCGCAACATAATCTTTCCACAAGCTTTAACTATAAAAATTTGATCTTTAGACATCAAGTACTAATCAAAGGAGGATCAAACTTATCTAACCCCAAGAAGAAAAAGATCAAGTAACCACTTAGCTATTGATACACCCAAGCTAACAGAACCTCTAACAACACTATCAAAATGCTAGATCAATATCTATTATTGTAGATAACCTTTAAGAACGAAGGAGCTAGACCCAATGTTCTCTTCAGTCGATCACACATATTCGGAAGGTGACCTCGATGATGAGATGAATATTAAGACTATCAAGAACTATGTATAGATGGTAGAAATTATATGAATTCTCCTAATCAAGGTTATGCGAGTAGAATCACTAGAATACTTTAACCATCCCAAACAACACCAAATCTTTCATAACTAAAATGAAGAAGTCTAACCAAGGATGTCACTCTACCAAGAGGACAAACACAGGATCGGTACACCCGATCCACCACTAAGAATTCACCCACAGATGTGGAAACACAGGTAATATATGCCGTGAATCATACTCCACATGCTCCTAACAACACTCCTATGTGCAACACTTTTAATTCTAATAGAACATCATAACCACATCAGTCAGACTTTACTCTCAAACCGTCACTACTATTAAGGTCTTCTTAGCTAATACATTATCTCCTTCAAAAGTTTCAAACTATGGCTCCCCCTCTTTTCATGTAAGCACTTCATGATAAATATGGATCCCACCCAAGGTTGATAACAATAATTCTTTCACATACAATATTTCAACTACCATTCTAAACTTTCACATACCTTACGCTAAAAGTCAGAGAAATTCTTAGTCACTCTAAGAATCCTATATTATAAGCACATAATCTTTACTCACCATTAATGCATATGTAACAAATCATGACATCCTATATCGTCCCATCAACAAAGTAGTTTCAATTCTTTCAAAATTTTCATTAATCTAGCTATAAGTCCACACTGTTTAACAATCATAAGCTACCTACCATATTTCGAACAATCTAACTCGACATAACCAAATATAATCTTCCACACATCATTATTTATAACCAAAACCAAAACTCAATCCTTATAAAAATTGATGATAGAACCTTAATAAGTCTATATCTAACAAATTCATATCTCAGAATCATATCTAAACTCATAGGCAAAATCAATAAATACTTTAACTACAAACCAAAGATTTATATGAAAGGACTAATACCTTCACTTTCTTAGATCTTTTTCCATGACATAAAATCTAAATATTTTAAAGCATTAAGTGTATAATTTTACCGATTTCAGATTGTTTCTTAATTACCCGCCGTCGGAAGCACGTTCCTCCTCCATTGTTTCTTCATCTTTTCTTTTTGTTTTTAAATAAAATAATCAGGTATTGAAAGTGGTAAATTTTATTAACTTAAATTAATTATATGAAACAAATTGTATTTGATTTTAATAAATGTTCACTTTAACCCCTTAACTATCGATTAATTCAATTATCCATAATTACACATCAACTAATTAACTAAAGTCAACGAATAGTTCGAAATTATCAAAAATGAACTAGCGGGTCATTACACCTTTTCAATTTTATATTTCATTTTCACTTTTTCATCATACTATTTTTTTTGTATTTTATATATTATTATACGAAATACTAATAAAAACTAAAATAAATAGAAATACAAATAAAATACATATTGAAATAAATTCAAAATACAAGATTCTGAAGAAAAAATAAATACAGAGGGAAAAATATATGAATACAAATATATTTCTTAAATAACTATAGATTCATTTGACATACCTATTGAAATGAATATAAACTAATAAAAAAATACAAGTTTTATCATACAAATTACAATACAAAACTATAATGAATACAAATAGTATACATAGTGGAATATAGTGGAATGAATACAATTTAAAAAGGTTAAAATTCTGGAAAAAAATAAGAACAGAGTTTGAGTTTTCTTTTAAAATGTAACTGAATTAGAAAAATAAGTGATACTTACCTTGTTTTGAAATATTCTCTACCTTGATTCTCTTCCTGTTGTTATTAAATAATTGTATTCTTTCAAATAAATAAATTTTAAAAAATATAAATCAGATATATAGCAAAACTAAAATATTGACACTTTTAATAAATATTAAAAATGTTGCTAAGTGATCCCATTAAATACTAAAATATTGACATTTTGAAAATTTTAATCCACAAACAGAAAGTAATAAGGTATAACCATAAAATTGACAAAATGTGCACACATTTGTAATAACTAGATAAGTATGGCCCGTGCAACACAGGCCCAACGTTTAATTTTATGGGTAAATTACAAAACACTTTTATGGCTATTGAAAATTGAAAAGAAGATCCAAATACCATAACACAAAAATCACGATAATTTATTTAAACATTTAACACAATCAAAAGGTTACATAATCTAAGCACACATTACATAAAGAGATATTTCTATTGAAATTTATCCCTCATATGCAAGCGCTTATTATTTAGCATAGTAAGGTTAATAAGACGCTTTGTTTGCTCGGAGTTTCTTTTGAGCAGAGAGTGATTCTGCAAACCTACAATTAAATAAACTATTTTAATTAGCAAAATAAAGCAGATTTATAAGAAATCTAATAAAATTGTGAATGAATACGAAACCAAAGATAAACTAGTTGGTATAAACATATAATGAGCAAAATAAAATACAAAATTATTTAAATGATGCAATTATGATGAATACATAAATAAACTATATTTTGGCTTCTCCTTTGTGTTTTTTAACAATTATTTCTTTTTTGACATTTTTACTAAATATTGAAAGTATTGACAATGAATCCTATTAAATATCAAAATATTGACGTTTTAAAATTTTCCCACTTAATTCATTACCCAACCCTTAAACCCATTTGTGATAAGACCATATTTGGTCCTTTCCTAGCCTTTCAATATGACATTCCTCAGGCCCAACACCATTTCTTTTCAGCCAATGCACATGACCCAAATCTGGCCCAATTTCTAGCAGTTCAACACTAAACCGGTCCATCACTTTTCTTAGCCCAGAGATGGCAACAATAGCAGCTGAATGAGTCTGAAGAGGTTTGAACGAATCAGACATGTAGGAGACTCTTAATAACATTCAGATTCATTTGATAAGTTATCAAATAATAAATCACATATTTTCTGCTTTGGGTGTGTCTTTTTATCTCATAACTATAAACTCTCTTTCTCACTTTTTTCAATCAAACACCATTTTCCCCCAACTTGTAAGTATTCATAAAGCGCCGGAGTGCGGAGGTTGTTCCCATCATTGAAGTCAGGGTGTGGGACTGAGCCTTCCGAATGAGAAAGAAGAAAAGTGCTTAGTTTCGTTGGAAAAACCAACGCAAATATCATATTGACTCCTTTCAAGTATTTTTTGTTATATTAATAATTTTCTTATATTGATATGTGTCAAGAACACTGGTTGCAATAATATTTTTGGTGTATTATTTTTTATCAGGTTTTTGAATGAAAAAATAGTACTCTAAATCATGATTATTAATTTTTTTTATTTAATCAAAAGTGATATATTTTATTGAAATGAAAAATTTATAATATTTTATTAATATAATATTAATTTCACTTCTACATTCACATATTGAAAACAAATAACATTAATTATTTAGTGTTCATATTTAGAGACTACATCTCAATATTCTGATGTGTATTCAGAACACAATTATTAATGAAAATCTTAATATTCAGATGTGTATTCAGATTACCTTTTAATCTTAATGTAAACAGATGAGGCTAGTTGATTAAAGAGTCACTTAAAATTTGATTAAAATTAAGTGAATTATTATATTAAACGTGTTAGATTTTTAAATTATTAGGTGGTACTATTTACCTTGTTGGTTGAACCCATATTATTATTATTTTTAATTTTGTAATCTGATTAGATGAGATGGAATCTCTCACAAATATATTAAATGCATGTCACATGCATGTTCTTGTCACATCTTATCGGAATTATCTAAACTTAGTATATCGATAAAATTGACACATGATCTATTCTATTATTAAATTAATTCTCTACCTTATACCTCAGTCATAATTTTAGTCACGATCCAAATCGAGTCGTGGGTGACACCCACACTTAACTTCCTAGGTGGGCGAACCAAAGAATTTAACCTTAACTTATATTTTACAAGAATAATGCGGAAGCTCAAAATCTTACTAAATATCTTTTCACAAAACCTGAAAGTCATCACATCAAAGACATCTAATCTTCAAATACTAAGCGTAAGAATATCAAATACACCAGAATAAAAGTATAAAATGGTATGTGTCCGAAAGTATATGACATCATGTCATAACCCAGAGAATCCAACACGAGCTTGAATGAATAGCTCACCCTGGAACCTGATATGCAGGAGACTGGCTAGAGCTGTGGGCAATTTGAAGTCATTGGTACACTTGCTGCATTTCATAAAAGGAAAACAAAGAAAAACATAAGTAGGAACACATCTTTTTACCATCATGATTAGCTAGACCTTTTCATCATCAAGAAGTGAACCTTTTCCTCAACATGACACCTTAAACACAGGTATACTAATCAAATTTAAAGGACTAACTCTATTTTATAAGCATCTTATTACTAAAATCTTCAATTTAGTTCAGCCAAGTATACTCAATAGAACTTTCTTTCCCTATAAGTTTGTCATCCTAGTTTCAATCTACCTTTTGAAGCTTAAGATAAAATCGTCAGTCCTCCGAAACTCTCAAGATACATTTTCCAATCTAAATGCACTAGTACCATACCAAAGATCCACCACTATTATACATCATACCTACCGAGTAGATCATATCCAAATAGGTCACACATTTATACCTGTAAATAAATCCAAAATATTATTAAATTCATTCTTAGATCGGGTTGATGACATAAATAACACACATCATAACTTTAACTAAGCAAACATCGATATTATTGTAGTAGTCGTATAATGACTATTATATATATATATACACTTAATCTATAAAATCTTAGTAGAGATTATGCCCTCAATTGACTCAACAAAATTTCATTATTCACTAATAAATCCATATATCTTATGAGAACTTTACTAACTATATTTTTCAAAGTAATGATATTCATTACCTAGCCGTTCCTTACGAACTCTTTGAATGTTGTCACCTGGCAAAGTCATCTTGCTTCACCCCATCTATCTCATATCCATTAAGATACGGAGAATATACTTATCCATGAAGAATCCAGAAAATGCTACCTAAGAAGAATAGGAGTTTCAACTTTAAGAACTTAATAAAAAGACCATATTAGTCACTAGTAATTACACGTCTATAGTGAATCGTGGAAACATACCTATTTTAAGAAAGGATCATTTCCTTTGATTAGTGATTGGTTATGACTAGGGGTATTCACGGATCGATTTGAACTGGTTATTAGTCAAAATAAAAACCAAATCAACTTAATCGATTTTGAAATTATCAAAACCAAAATAAATTAAATATATATACATTTATCGGTTTGGTTGTTATCGCTTTTGATTTGGTTTGGTTATTAACCATACACAAAAATAAAAAAAATAAAAAATTGAAAATATGAAAAAAGTGACAACAATCCATTCAAAATGAAAAATAGTTAGAATGACTTATACACAGGTTAAAAATTGTACCAAACAAGATACTAATAATACAAAAAGCTAAGTGCATGCGTTATATTTGTTTTCTAATTCATTCTACCATACGAATCTCACTGGCCTTTCTCTCTATTTTTGTGTAACAGCTGATAGCAAAAATCTGTGTATCTAAGTATATATATTTTTCTTAATATATGATAGGAAGCTCTTAATAAGTTGTAAGATACGTAATATTTTATTAAATGTATATATATTAATGAAGTACGTTTTTTTTAATTATTGTTATTATTGTTTTATAATATGCATGTCATATTTTCTTTGCTAATTAACCATATGAGTACATTTAATTCCAGGAAAATGTATTAACAGGCTCAACTGCTGAATCAGATGATGCTTCTCTGGCTAATATGCAATTATTAGAACAAGTTGGTGAAGACTTATTGAAGAAACAAGTTTCCAAAGACGATCCTGAAACCTATGAGCAAGCTCTAACTAGGTAAAACACATTATAGACTTTGACGCGTTTTGTTTTGTCAGTGCTTGAAATAATTTTTTTCTTTTTTTTCATATTTAGGGTTGTTCATGGTTATGATTAAAAAAATCATATTGAACCGGAATTTGAATCAAATCGGTTTTAAAAACTGATATTTGATTTGGTTTGGTTTTAATTTTACTTAAAAATAACTAAATCGAACCGATAAATTAGATATATAAATTTTATAATTATTTATATATTATTCATAAAAAAGATATGAATATTTTGTTAACTTTAAGTCATTAACTTTATCATTTTCTCAAGCCTTATTTTATATTACATTCTTAAGTCCAACTCTATCAAAATTCATTACTTTAGTATTTACCTAGTTTACTCGCATCGGATAATCACACTTTCTCTTAATTGAATCACTTGGTTCGTGTAATAATAACCCTAGTATTTTTATTGAACCTATAGTAGTTTTGTTGTGGTTTGTTATCCTAGGTGTTTGTGTTTATCAAAATACGTATGTCCTAAAAAAAAATTATTTAATCGATCAAAAACATAAAAATTGAACCAAACAGACAATAATCAAATTGACGATTTTTTAAATTTGATTTTCCTTGATTTTAGAAAGATTAAAATAATGACTAGATCAGTTTGATTTTGACTTTAACCAATAACTAATCCGAACCAAACCACAAACATCCCTACTCATATCTCATCATCAGCTAGTATTACTTATATTAGATTTCTTATTAATCTGTTTTATTTTGCTAATTAAAATAGTTTATTTCGTTGTAAGTTTACAGAATCACTCTCTACTCAAAAGAAACGCCGAGCAAACAAAGCGTCTTATTAAACTTACTATGCTAAATAATAAGCACTTGCAAAGTTTATGAGGGATAAATTTCAATAGAAATGTCTCTTTATGTAATGTGTGCTTAGATTATGTAACCTTTTGGTTGTGTTACATGTTTAAATAAATTATTGTGATTTTGTGTTATGATATTTGAATCTTCTTGAAAGTTAGAAATATCAAATGGGATGGAGGGAGTAAGTTAGAAATTTATTTATAGCTTTTGACCCTTTTTTTGTCTGTTTGACTTAAAAGTCATATACAAAAAATTTAACTTATAATTTTTGACAATTTTTGTCTTTTTGAATTTCGAAACAATTGTTTAAAATACTTTTATATTTTATTCAATCACTACAAAAATATTCTAAAATTATTTTAACATTTAAAATAAATCAATTCAAATTAACTCTTAATCAAACGTCATCTAAAATAGAAAAAAAAAAGAGAGAAAATTAATCCATAGACAAAAAGTAATAAGGTATAACCACAAAATTGACCAAATGTGCACACATTTGTAATAACTAGATAAGTATGGTCGGTACAGCACGTGTAGATTTATTCATTGTCCGAATTTGATTGATATAAATAATCAAATTACATTTAAACTCTATTATATAAAGGAAATAATCAAATAGTATATTTATCAAATATGTTAGGTATAGATTTTGTGAAAGACATAGTATTGGTTCTCAATATAGATCGTTATGCATATATAATAGGCATATTTGAATTCTATGAGAGAGAACCTTTTTATTTATTATACATAAATCAACATATATATTATATAATATTAGCGACTGTTGCGGAGTAAAATTATGAGTGAAGTGTAAGGTAGATAATTTATTTAATATTAGAATAGATCATGTGTTAATTTTATCGATATACTAAGTTTAGACAATTTCGATAAGATGTGACAGAGCACATGTGATATGCATTTATTTTAATATATGTGTAAGAGATTCCATCTTCTCTAATCAGATTATAAAATTCAAAGTAACAATAATAATAATAATAATAATAATAATAATAATAATAATAATATAATAATAATAATAATAATATAATAATAATAATAATAATAATATATAGATATGGGTTCAACCAACAAGGTAAATAGTACCATGTATATATATATATATATATATATATATATATATATATATATATATATATATATATATATATATATATATATATATATATATATTAGTTCTACACATTATATTCCTTATATACACTTTAGATATACATACAAAAATTTTATTGACCTTATATATAGAGAATAATTTTTCTAACGTAAGGAATTTAATTAAGCGTACACCCTTGCACCCTCATATATAGTTATTCCAGACTTAGCTACGAGTAATTTAGTGATCGATAAAGTAAATAATTAAGTGAGATGGTCTTACTTGAATCCTGAGGTAATTTTTTTGATCATTTAGAGCTTGAAAGACAGTAGCAATGTAATAATCATTCATATAAGAATTTGCTGAAGACATAATTTGAGAAAAAGACATGAATATTTGTCGAATGGCTGGTTGCGACTAAGTGCAACTAAGGCTTGTATACGTATTTACCGTCAGACTTCTCTATAACAATCATTCTTGATAAGAACATATAACAGTTATTCTTGGTAAGAACATATTTGTATAATTGATAATATAACAAAAATATAAATAGCTAGACTATGTTTTTAATGAGGATACATTTAGTCTCACTAGTTAAGGGCTCTAGTTGGATTTAAACTCTGGTCTTGCGGGTGATCTTTCAAGCTTGTACCAGCAACATAATGACACTCACATATTTTTCATGGATATACAGTTAATTATATCATAATTTCTATCAGTTTTCAAATATATATATACATATATAGACATGAATTTTTTCAAAGTTAACAAGTGCTCGTGCATCTCTATCAAACCATGTGGGTCTATCTTTGCTCTAGATACATGTATTTAGGATACACGGGTCAAATTTAGATATACATTATTTTAGTTATATTGTATCTAAGTGGATTCACATATATCTGCGTTACATAGCAAACCTCACTCACACTCCTCTCTCCTATCTTGCTAGTCACTCTCCCATGTATTGGTAATCAAGATTCATGCGAACCATTCCAGATACATCTATATACACACATATATATAGTGTAATTCACATATATCTGAGATACATACGAATTTCGCTTGCCTCCTTCTATAATCTCGCTCGCCTCTCTACCTATTTTGTGTATCTGATAGCAACTAGCAAAAATACACTTATCTAAGTGTAAGATACATAGAAAACTCTTAATTGGTGATAAGATACGTAATATTTTAAAAAATACATATAATAATAGTATATATGATAGTGAAGTATGTCTATTTACGTACCGGATTTGGAGCAGCAACACCACCATCAATAAGATTGAACTCAACTTGTTTTCCTTTAGCATCATTAGTGACAAAATAATGTGGTGGAAAATATGTTGGAAATGCAGCCGCGCTGTAGCATATATCACACATCTTTGCATCCAACTCAGGAGAATCTGTTAACTAGATAATTATTTCTAAAATTAGTCCATAAAAATATAATTTTTTCGATTCGTTCAAATTTAGACAGATCATTAATCCGTTCATTTATTGATTCATCCTATTAAAAAATTGAACTGATATATAGAAAAATTGACCCAATCTTGTTAAAATATTTTAGAAAAAACATTTTAATCTATCAATTATAACTCAATTCATTTTAAACTGATTAATAAATTAATATAATATATTGAAAGATTTACCTTGGACTTAGATAATATTATTGGCTGATTTTTCTTGATGTCAAAGGTTGTAATGACAACATCTGTTAAAGCTTTATGCAAACCAGTCTCTCCCAATTTATCTAGCAAAACTTTGTGAAGATATTTTTTGTCATATTTTGGAGCAAAAAATGGAGGCAATGCACTGTAATTGAAAATCAAATTTTTGTATTAAAACATATTTCGATACTGCCTATATACATATATTGTAGATTGGAAATAATATGTGATAACTTAGTCCGTTAGTGATATTGTTAGCTTGTTGGTAAGGCCTGTTTACTTATATATCAATTAATATTTTTCCAATATTTTGTCAATGTGAGATTTTTTATCTTAATTTGGGGTGTCACATACATCTCCTTTATGGACTGAACGTCCTTCTTGAGGATTTCTTATCTGCTGATATTTTCTTATCTTAAATTGGGGTGCCACATACACCGCTTCTATGGACTCAACGTTCTTGCTAAAGTTTACCCCACAATATGACATTTGTCCAGACTCAGCACTACGCTTTTTCCCGCCTTAAACTCAGTTGAAGTCAGGGCCTTATCGACAAAACTAACACATGATTGACTCTGATATCATCTGTGACGGTCCAATCCGCTAGTGATGTTATATATTCACTCTGGGCTTACGTCCAGACGACTTTAAAAACACATTACTAATTTGTAAGACTTTCTTAATCATATACCAAATATCTTACGCATGTTTTACCAATGTAGAACTTCTTATCCTAAGCTAAGATGTCATATAACCATAATGTGTTTCAATACATATATGTATAAAAGTTAAAGTTAGAATAAAATTGGCAAATATATAGTATGTAAAAAATAATTATGTACCTAGGTGGGAAAATCCTTGGTCCATGCTCAAAGTAAAAGGATACAATATCTTTGGCAGCACAAAATGGAAGATTATTTTCATTTGGAGCAGTATCATAGTAATCTACTATTCTTGCATCTTTACCATCCAATTCCTGACTCAAAAATAATCTTTTTCAGAATGATCGCTATAACATCTTTTTCGACACGTAATAAAATCTAACGATAAATCTAACATGGAAGACAATTATTGTTCCTCAAACGACACGATATAGGTTTTAAAGAGGATTTTCATGAAAGATTGTGAGATCGATAGTCTTCCACTCGGATAATTTTTTATATATAGATCGGGTTGTGGACATACGAGATCCTTATAATAGATATATCGTCATAAATGATTATCAATTATTAATTTTGATATGTCTCTCTTGTTATTTCGATCCCAACATGATAATCATTAAAATAGTACAAACCAAATGTAAAAATATATATATATCAATGCCATACTCACACATAAGTTTAAAAATATATATATCAACATGATATGATTTTTGAAATGCCTATGCAACATTAATTCTTAATTTTTCTTACTTGAGCTTTTGTTTTGTGTTACATTAATTTTAAAAATATATACATTATGTGTGCACAATTGGTCAATTTTAAGGTTATACCTTATTACTTTCTGTCTATGGATTAATTTTCTCTTCTTTTTTTTAAGTTTTTTTTTTCTATTTCAGAGGGAGTCTGACTAAGAGTTAATTTGAATTGATTTATTTTGAATGTTAATAACTTTAAAGTATTTTTATAGTTTTCGAATAAAATATAAAAGTATTTCTAAATATTGTTTTTAAAGTTTGTCTTGACTTTTAAGTCAGAGGGATAAAAAAATAAGTCAAAAGCTATAAATAGAATTTCTAACTTACTCCCTTTGTCCCATTTTATATGTCGTTCCTTTGTTAGTGTAATAGCTTATTTGTAAATTATTTATGTATTAAGTGTTTGTGTCTATTGAGATATGTATGTCCTCAACAATATTATTCCGTGTATTTAACTTCAATTACATTATATTGTTAATTCACCTTAGTACTATTTTTTTTCTCATTCATCGAGGTAATATTATATGTTATAATATTAGTTCGGCACTTCAAATTATATATATTATTTTTTTTTGCTTTGAAAAGAAGATTCAAATACCATAACACAAAAATCACGATACTTTATTTAACACAATCAAGAGGTTACATAATCTAAGCACACATTACATAAAGAGACATTTCTATTGAAATTTATCCCTCATAAACTGCTTATTATTTAGCATAGTAAGACCTTGAACTAATAAGACGCTTTGTTTGCTCGGAGTTTCTTTTGAGCAGAGAGTGATTCTGCAAACCTACAATGAAATAAACTATTTTAATTAGCAAAATAAAACAGATTTATAAGAAATTTAATATGAGTAATACTAGCTGATGATGAGATATGAGTAGGGATGTTTGTGGTTTGATTCGGATTAGTTATTGGTTAACATCAAAATTAAACTGATCTAGTCATTTTTTTTAACTTTCTAAAATCAAGGCAAATGAAACAAAGAAACCGTCGGTTTGGTTCAATTTTTATGTTTTTTATCGATTAAATAGTAATAATATTTTTGAGGACATGCGTATTTTTATAAACACAAACACCTAGATGAATAAAATCCACAGCAAAACTACTATTGGTTCAATAAAAATGCTAGAGTTATTATTACACGAACCAAGTGATTCAATTAAGAGAAAGTGTGATTATCCTATGCGACGTAAAGTAGGTAAATACTAAAGTAATGAATTTTGATGGAATTGGACTTAGGATTGTAATTTAAGGCTTGAGAAAATGATTAAGTTAATTAAAATTTAACAAAATATTCATATCTTTTTTATGAATAATATATAAATAATTATAAAATTCATATATCTAATTTATCGATGCGGTTTGGTTATTTTCTAGTAAAATTAAAACCAAACCATATAGTATCAATTTTCAAAATTTAAGACCAAATCAAATCAAATATCAGTATTTTAAACCGATTTGACTCAAATTTCGATTCGATATTTTTTTTAATCATAACCATAAACAATCCTAAATATGAAAAAAGGAAAAAAATTATTTCAAACACCGACAGAACCAAAAGCGTCAGAGTCTATAATGTGTTTTTACCTAGTTAGAGCTTGCTCATAGGTTTCATCTGTGGAAACTTGTTTCTTCAATAAGTCTTCACCAACTTGTTCTAATAATTGCATATTAGCCAGAGAAGCATCATCGTCTCCAGTAGTTGTGCCTGTTAATGCATTTTCCTGGAATTAAATATACTCATATGGTTAATTAGCAAAGAAAATATGACATGCATATTATAAAATAATAATAATAATAATTAAAAAAAAAAACATACTTCACTACTATATATACATTTAATAAAATATTACGTATCTTACAACTTATTAAGAGCTTTCTATCATATATTAAGAAAAATATATATACTTAGATGCACAGATTTTTGCTACCAACTGTTACACAAAAATAGAGAGAAAGGCCAGTGAGATTTGTATGTATCCCAGTTCTCAGATACATGCAAATTAAATCGCACTAGATACATATGCATCTAATGTGATTTGCATGCATCTAGTGTGATACCGAATACATGATGGGAGAGTGGCAAACGAGATGCATTAGTAATCTGATAAAATAGGTAATATTGCAGACTATGTATATATATATATATAAAAGTAATGATCTCCTAAATGAGTAGTGAGATTTATGTAAGTTCCCGATCGATAATAATAGAAATTAAGTTGGGACTTACTTGAACCCTGAGGTAATTGTGTTGTGATTGAAGAGCTTGAAAAACAGTAGAAAGGTAATAATCAGTCATGTAAGAACTTGCTGTACTAATCATTGGCTGTATAGCTAACATCCATTGAGAAGCACTCCATGTAGCTGCCTCTTCTGCTGTATATGGTTTATCAAAATCTGAAGTAGTGCCAGTGCCTAATGAGAGCAACAACATTTTTTTCAAATTGAATGACCTAATTGAAGCAAATGCTGGATCCTCTTCTGCAAGTCTCGTTGCAATGCTAACTGATAATAACGCCTGCATGCATCCACACGTACGTAATAGTATTGATTACATATTTCGAAAATAATATCTGTATGATGAAAAATTTAATCGAAAGTAATAGTATTAGTACCGGATCACCAACACCAGCAACACCACCATCAACAAGATTGAACCTATATTGATCTCCATTATAACTAGTATTAAAGCCAAGTGGAGCAAAATAAGTTGGAGCTGCTGCTGTGGAATAACATATGTCATACATCTTAGCGTTCAATTCTGGAGATTTCGCTAACTGCATTTTTCAAAATAAAATAAAATTAGTTGATATATATTTTCTTTATTAGTCAAAAGTAAAAAGTACAAATCACTATATATAATTATTTTGACTTACACTTGACTTAGTGAATGTTACTGGCTTATTTGTTTTGATGTCAAAGCTTGAGATGGCAACTTCTGTCAAAGTTTGATTCAAAAGAGTTTCTCCAAGTTTTTCTTGAAGAACTTGCATAAGATAGGTTCCATTATATGTTGGGCCCGAAGATTGACCACTGCATAATAAATAATAATGTAACCAAATTAAAATATAAGTATAAAGAATAGAAATCTCATATATTTATTTGTATTATGTACAAAAATATGGAATATTTCATTGCTCTTGGATATATTTCTTAGTTGTCTGATACATTACAAATGATGTATTACTTAATGGGAGGGATGTATCTAAGAAGACATATTCTCCTTCTTTCTTTCGAGTTGTTAATTTGACCTATTGTTTTTTTAGTCCATCTAAGAACAATGTACGTCCCATTTTATGTGACATTTTTTAAATTTCGAGATTCAAATAAGTCTATCTTTGATCGTAATTTTTTACAGATATTTAAAAAAAAATTGAATTATCAAATATTGTGACTGTACTACTTTTACGTAATTTACAAGTATATAAATTTCATTTCAGATTTCATGCGCAAATTCCCGATCAAACTTAAACTGTTTGACTCTCGAAAAATTAAAAAGTTTCACATAAATTGAAATAAAGATAGTAAGTAATTGTTTTTACTTTATAGCTACTCTTTGATTTCAACTTTCAACTAGACATGATGTTTAAGACCACAATATTAAATATTGATACGTTTTGACATATCTTTAATTTAAAATCAGAAGACTCAAAAATCTTTTTAGACTTCATATAAAATTAAAATTAGACAAATAAATCAAAACGAAGAAATATAAATATGTATATGTACCTAGAATTAAAAATATGAGGGCCATGTTCGAAGTAAAAAGGTACAATATCTTCTGCAGCAGCAAATGGTCTATTGTTTTCATTTGGAGTAGTTATCATAGCAGTCACTAATCCTCCTGTACTTGTTCCTCCAATTACATCAAAGTAATCAGCAATTCTTGCATCTGTATTATTGTCTATTCTCTGACTCGAAAAAAAAAAAGAAAGTAAGTCGTATAAATCAAAACTGAATAACTCAGAAGCAATTCACTTATTAATTAGATACATTAATATATTTTTTCAAAAATTACTACAAAACTAGTAAATAAGTTGTAACATAAGAAAACCATGATTTATTTGAATATTAATTCCCTATTGATGATAGAAATACTATTACTTATCAATATCACTAATAAGCATTGAAAAAAAAAAACAAATTCAAGCGTCAAAAAAGAAAGAAAAAAACAATAGTGATGTCACACTTACATACATGCACGAAAAAATATTTTTATGATACCTGAAGTTGTTCTTCAAGAAAATCAAGAATGGTATCCGAAATGACTATAGTTGTACCACACTTACGTACATACATTACAAAATATTTTTACGATACCTGAAGTTCTGCTTCAAGATATCTAAGAATGACACCCGGAATGATTCCCTTGATTCCACCTCCATCAATACTAAGAACAGTCACCATTTTTTCAGTAGCAAATGTTGCACTAGTAGTTGCTAATATCATAAAGATTAAAATTAAAAAAGATTTAATAGTTGCCATTTTGCAGATTATAATTGATAAAAACTGATGTATTCAAAGTGTGTTTATATTTTGTTGGTGCTTTGAGCATATAACAAGCATGGTATATATAGGCACATAAACAAGTTGAGAATTTTATCTTGAGTTTGACATAACCAATAAAAGTTGCATGAAAATCCGTTCAAATTTCGACACGTAGATAGTGGGCCCAATTGAAGGAAAGTGAATTTATTTTTGTGTATGATTAATAACCAAATAACCAAACCAATCGAAAGTCATAACAACAAAATCGATAAATGTATATTATATTTGATTTGTTTTGGTTTTGATAATTTTAAAACCGATTAAGTTGACTTGATTTTCATTTTGACCAATAACCAATCCAAGTCGATCCGTGAGTACCCCTAGTCATAAGCAATCACTAATTAAAGGAAATGATCCTTTCTTAAAATAGGTAGTACATTGTACTACCTCCGTTCAGTACAACATAGTTTCCGTTTTTAGAGTCAAACTATAAAAAAAATTGACTAATATTTTATGATATATTTTCTAATTACATTGATATGTAAGAAATTGCAATGTGCAGTACTTTTTATATAGTTTTTGAATATATAATTTTTTTGTTTGAAATTTCAAATTAATCTAAACTAATTTACCTTTTAAAATTAGTCAAATCAACTTTTAAAAAACGCAAGCTGACAAATAAAAGTGGACGGAGTGAGTACTTAATAACCTAATTAATTAATACTATTTCAAAAGAATATTTAATTAATGTTATTTAAAAAAAAAAGTTTAATTATTACGTAGTTAGTACATTGTACCTAATTAATTAATGGTATTTAAGAAAAATATTTAATTACTTAATTAATAATTGTAATAAGTATTCTTAGGCCTCATTTGTTTGCACTTAACGGATGTCTGAATCTTAATCATTCAGATTCAGCCCATTAAGTACGTTTGATTTTAGGTCTGAATCTGAATAATTCAGATTCAACTCATTAAGTTCATTTGTTTTATTTTTTTTTTAAAAACTCTTAATGAGTATGAAGAGGTCTGAACGAATCAGATCTGTAGGAGACTCTTAATAACGTTCAGACTCATTTGATAAGTTATCCAATAATAAATCATAGATTTTCTGCTTTGGGTGTGTCGTTTTGTCTCATAACTATAAACTCTCTTTCTCACTTTTCTCAATCAAACACCATTTTCCCCCAACTTGTAAGTTTTAATAAATCCTTTCAAGTATTTTTTGTTATATTAATAATTTTCTTATATTGATGTGTGTCAAGAACACTGGTTGTAATAATATTTTTGGTGTATTGTTTTTTGTCAGGTTTTTGAATGAATAAATAGTACTCTAAATCTTGATTATTAAAACTTTTTTTTTATTAATCAAAAGTGATATATTTTATTGAAATGAAAAATTTATAATATTTTATTAATATAATATTAGTTTCACTTCTACATTCAGATATTGAAAACAAATAGCATGAATTATTTAGTGTTCATATTTAGAGACTACATCTCAATATTCAGATGTGTATTCAGATCACAGTTATTAATGAAAATCTTAATGTTCAGATGTGTATTCAGATTTAGACCTTTTAATCTTAATGTAAACAAATGAGGCTCTTAAAATTTGATTAAAATTAAGTGGAATTGTTATTTTAACGTGTTAGATTTTTAAATTATTAGGTGGTACTATTTACCTTGTTGGTTGAACCCATATCTATATTATTATTATTATTATTATTATTATTATTATTATTTTGAATTTTATAATCTGATTAGATGAGATGGAATCTCTCACAAATATATTAAATGCATGTCACATGCATGTGCTTGTCACATCTTATCGAAATTATCTAAACTTAGTATATCGATAAAATTGACACATGATCTATTCTAATATTAAATAAATTCTCTACCTTACACCTCACTCATAATTTTGCTCCGCAACAGTCATTAGTATTAGATAATATATACGTGTGATGAGATATGAAATTGTTTAGCACACCACCTCTTTATTTTTAAAAGAATAATAAATAAAATCCTCATTCCGATATAACAACGATCTTTGACCTTGATTTTACAAATTAAATTAACGAACAAATTTGAATTTTGTAATTTTAAATCGAAAATGTATTGAAATATTGTGATATTAAACATGTCAGGTAATAACTTTTTAATATCATAATATTTCAATACATTTTCAATTTAGCCACAAAAGCATCATCCAATTTCAGTAGTTAAGCCAGTCAATGCAATTTCCTGGAATTAAATATACTCGTATAATTAGACATACTTTATTATCATATATTTATTTAAAATATTACGTAGCTTATCACTTATTAAGTGTTTCTTATCATATAATATTAAAACACATAACGCCTGCATGCATTCACACTTATATAGGTGATTTCTTAATGTGTTATCCCGTAGATACACCATTTGATATACCCTGTACCAAATTTAGAAACCAAAGGCAGATATGGTGGAGGAAGAAACATCAAATGTGAGATCTACAACAAGGCCAAGTGAAGGTGTGACATGGAGTAGAATTGTAGGGACAACATCGCAAGTATAAGGACTGGGTCTGAACGGGGAAGTAAACCCTAGTCTCAATGTTAAGATAACAAGTGAGGATATACAAGAGGAAGTGGAATATTGGGGAACAACTGTGGTTTGTTATGTATTAAGATCGAACCCACCGCCGATAGTTATGGAGGGATATTTTAGGAGAATCTGGAAAATACTGGAATAGATAAAGTAGCTCAGGTAAATAGGGGGTGTTTATGGTGCGATTCAATAATGCTGAGAAAAGGGGAATATCAGTGGAAGAAGGTGTGCAAATGTTCAACAAAAAGCCAGTAATAGTGAAACCATGGAAACCAAATATAGCGTTAACAAAAGAAAATGTGGAAAAAGTGCCAATTTGGGCGAGATTGGTAGTGTTAGATATAAAATATTGAGGAAAGAATGCTCTAAAAAAGAGAGCAGGGTTGATAGGGCATCCATTGAAAGCAGACAGAGCAACAACACAGAAAGATATATTAACGTTTGCAAGAGTATTGATAGAGATGCCTATGAATAAGAAATATCCCAAAGTAATAATGTTTGAGAATGAAATAGGAAAGGTAGTGCATCTCAGCAAGTGGAATATGAGTGGAAATCGATATTATGCACGAAATGTATGAATTTTGGGCATGATATAAGTGAGTGTAAAAAACAATTAAAAGAGAATGAGCAGCAGCGCAAAGGAGAACAAGTGAGAAATGGAGAAGGGCATCAGAGGGCTGATAAAGTGGAGGAAATAAGAAATACCAGGCAGTCTAGTAGAATAGAGATACAAAGGAAAAAGACTCAAAATAATGGAAATAGAGACAAATAACTTTTTCAATGTGTTGGGGGAGATAGGGCAAGGAAGCAAGGAGATAAGAGCAGGGGATAATGAGATAGGAAATGAGCAAAGGAAGGAGAAGGATGGGGGAGACCCCATCCTGAATGGATAGAATAGGGTTCTGGAACTCCAGGGGATTAAATAGAGTTGATAAACAAAAGGAAATGCAGGTTTTCCTATATATCTCAAAAATCATCTTGTTTGGTTTCTTGGAGATTAGGATTAAGAGAGTGAAAGCAGGTAATGAGGCTCTTAATCTACGTAGGGAATGATCGTTTACAACTAATCTAACAGCTCACAATGGGGGGAGAATTTGGATATTGTGGAAGCCAGAGATATACAATGTGAATGTGAAGTTGGTAACAGAGCAAGTAATTCACAGTAAAGTAGAACATAGGAGTACTGGAAGGGTATTTGATACTACAATGATATATGGTTTCAATGATCAAGCAATGAGAAGAACATTGTGGAGTGACAGAAAAGGGTAAAGAGGGAGCATCAATGGGGCTTGAGCTATAATGGGAGATTTCAATTGCATGTTGAATATGGATAAAAGGATAGGACGATCTGTGAAAATGATAGAAATAAGGGAATTTTGACAATGTGTGGAGGAATGTGAAGTTCAGGACCTTAAATCATCAGGTTCATTCTTTACATGGAATACTAAACAAAGAGGGGAAGACAGAGTTTGGAGTAAAATAGACAGGGTACTAGTTAATGGTGATTGGATAACCAAATTACCAGCGTCAGAAGTACACTTTATGCATGAAGGAATATATGATCATTGTCCTGCAAAATCATAAGCTGGGAAGAGGGGTATATAAATGGGAAGAAGAAATTTAGGTACTTTAATATGTGGAGAATGACACCAAAATATAAAGAAAAGGTGAAGGCTAGCTGGAGAAAAAATAATAATGCATGCATTACTAATACCATGAATTTTGATGTATTAGGAATGCTTAGATTGATTACTACATAACTATCCCTCAAATCTTTCTCAAAATATTTTCCATTTTTCAAAGCTAAAGAGTGTAGAAGGTATTTTTGCATTTTTTTTATAGAAATTTTGTAAGAATTGTTATTTCCAATACATCATATCCAACAATATACAAAAAATAATGCAACATAACTAATCCAACATTATTAATGCAAACATTTCTAATATATTTTCTTCAACATTATTCTTATGCGCACTTTAGGGGTCGTTTGGTAGAATGAATTAGAAAAAAAATAACGCATGCACTTAGCTTTGTGTATTATTAGTACCTTGTTTGGTACAATTTTCAACCTGTGTATAAGTCATTCTAACTATCTTTCGTTTTGAATTAATTGTTATCACTTTTCACATTTTAAATTATTTTTTTTCTTTTATTTTTGTGTATGGTTACTAATATCACGAATTACGATGTATTAGGAATGCTTAGATTGATTACTACATAACTATCCTCCAAATCTTTCTCAAAATATTTTTCATTTTTCAAAGCTAAAGAGTGTTGAAGGTATTTTTGTATATTTTTTAAAAATAAAAATTATGAAGAATTGTTATTTCAAATACATCATATCCAGCAATGTACAAAAAATAATGCAACATAACTAATCCAACATTATTAATGCAAACATTTCAAATACATTTTCTTCAACATTATTCTTATGCGCACTAAGGGGTCGTTTGGTAGAATGAATTAGAAAACAAAAATAACGCATGCACTTAGCTTTATGTATTATTAGTACCTTGTTTGGTACAATTTGTAACCTGTGTATAAGTCATTCTAACTATTTTTCGTTTTGAATGGATTGTTGTCACTTTTTTCACATTTTCAATTATTTTTTTCTTTTATTTTTGTGTATGGTTAATAACCAAACCAAATTGAAAGCGATAACAACCAAACCGATATATATATATATATATATATATATATATATATATATATATATATATATATATATATATATATATATATATATATTTAATTTATTTTGGTTTTGATAATTTTAAAATCGATCAAGTTGATTTGGTTTTTTATTTTGACTAATAACCAATCCAAATCGATCCGTGAATACCCCTAGTCATAACCAATCACTAATCAAAGGAAATGATCCTTTCTTAAAATAGGTAGTACATTGTACTACCTCAGTTCACTACTAAATAATTTCCGTTTTTAGAGTTAAACTATAAAAAAAATTGACTAATATTTTATGATATATTTTCTCATCACATGGATATGTAAGAAATTGCAATGTACAGTACTTTTCATATAGTTTTTGAATATATAATTTTTTTGTTTGAAATTTCGAATTAATCTAAACTAATTTACCTTTTAAAATTAGTCAAATCAACTTTCGAAAAACGCAAGCTAACAAATAAAAGTGGACGAAGTGAGTACTTAATAACCTAATTAATTAATACTATTTCAAAAAAATATTTAATTAATGTTAATTAAAAAAAAGTTTAATTACTACGTAGTTAGTACATTGTACCTAATTAATTAATGGTATTTAAGAAAAATATTTAATTACTTAATTAATAATTGTAATAAGTGATTCTTAGACCTCATTTGTTTACACTTAATGGATGTCTGAATTTTAAGGTCTGAATCTTAATCATTCAGATTCAGCCAATTAAGTACGTTTGATTTTAGGTCTGAATCTGAATAATTCAGATTAAACCCATTAAGTTAATTTGTTTTATTTTAAAAAAAACCTCTTAATAAGTCTGAAGAGGTCTGAAAGAATCAGATCTGTAGGAGACTCTTAATAACGTTCAGACTCATTTGATAAGTTATCCAATAATAAATCATAGATTTTCTTGGATCCTTAAGGTGAGTTTTGAACCCCTCGACCATTGAATAGGAGGCTCAAAATCAATATATAGACATAAACATTCTTAAAATTGTCTTAAATATACAACGAACGTAATTTTTTGTCGTGAACCCCCTAGTCAACCTCTAGGACTGCCCCTGTCTAGAATACATTAGCAAATCTTGTTCGCTCTCTCCAATCTCGCTTGCCACTCACTATGAGAAAACTGTGAATTACATGAAGATTTTCCTGGGAATTAGTATGAAAATTCGCAGGAAAATAAGTTTCGAATTTTCATACTAATTCCCAGGAAAATCCCCATGTAATTCACAGTTTTCTTGTAGTGACTTTCTCATGTATTTGGTATTCGAGACACATGTGAATCACACCAGATGCATACAAATACCATATGTGTTTAGAGTGATTTGCATGTATCTTGGATACATACGTATCTCACTTGCCTTTCTCCTATTTTTGTGTATCTGGTAGCAAAAATATATGCATCTAAGTTTAAATTTTTTAGGGAAAATTACGCGGTTAAGCAAACTTATACTACTTAATTACTCATCATAGCTATAGTTTGCTATAATTACCACTCACGACTAACATTATACATTAATTACGTGGGCTGACTTCGAATTTGTATAATTAGCCACATTTGTATACAAATGATTCGCCAGAATATACAAATACATATGTATAATATACAATAATCTAATTGATATACATATATAATTCACCTCTCTCCCACTTTCTACCCTCTCTCGCTCGCCTCTCTCCTCTCTCCTCTCTCTCTCTCAATCTCGCTTGCCATATATACAAATGCATATGTATAATATACAATTATCTAACTGATATACATATACAATTTGCCTCTCTCCCACTCTCTGACCTCTCTCGCTCGCCTCTCTCCCAATCTCGCTCGCATTTCTCCTTCCTCTCCCTATCTCGCTTGCCATATACAAATACATATGTATAATACACAATTATCTAACCAATATACATATACAGTTCACCTCTCTCCCACTTTTTGCCCCCCTCTCTCTCTCCTCTCTCCTCTCTCCTCTCTCTCCCAGTCTCGCTCGCCTCTCTCCTCCCTATAACATGTAGCTGTGAATTGTAATCATCAAACTATAGCTATGGAGTGTAATTAGGCTATTTTTGAGTGGCTATATGAAAAAGTTTTCCTATTTTTTAATATATGATAGGAAACTCTTAATAAGTGGTAAGATACGTAATATTTTAAAAGTATATATAATAGTGAAGTATGTCTGATTATGTAGTTTTTTCATTATTATTAATATAATATGCATGTCATATATTCTTTGCTAATTAACCATATGAGTATATTTAATTCCAGGAAAATGCATTAACAGGCACAACTACTGACATGGTTGATGCTTCTGTGGCTAATATGGAATTATTAAAACAACAAGTTGGTGAAAAATTATTGAAGAAACCAATTTCTGAAGATAATCCTGAAACCTATGAGTAAGCTCTAACAAGGTAAAACACATTATAGACTCTCACGTGTTTGGTTCTGTCGGTGCTTGAAATAATTTTTTCCCTTTTTCATATCGAATCGGAATTTGAATCAAATCGATTTAAAAGTCTGGTATTTAATTTGGTTTGATTTTAAATTTTGAAAACTGATATTATTTGATTTGGTTTTAATTTTACTAAAAAAATAACTAAACCGGACAGATAAATTAGATATATAAATTTTATAATTATTTATATATTATTTTCAAAGTCCAAGTCCATCAAAATTCATTACTTTAATATTTACCTACCATACGTCGTATAAGATAATTATATTTTCTCTTAATTGAATCACTTGGTTCGTGTAATAATAATTCTAGTATTGCTATTGAACCAATAGTAGTGGATTGTTCATCTACTTAAGTGTTTATTTTTATCGAAATACGTATCTCCTCAATAAAAATTATTACTATTCAATCGGGAAAAAAACATAAAAATCAAACCAAACCGACAATAACTAAAGTTTTTTTCTTTTTTTTAGGTTTGCAGAATCGCTCTCTGATCGAAAGAAACTCCGAGCAAACAAAGCATCTTATTAATTCAAGGTTTCGATTGTAGTAGTAACCTTACTATGCTAAATAAATAATAAGTGCTTGCAAAGTTTTATGAGGGATAAATTTCATTAGAAATGTCTCTCTATGTAATGTGTGTTTGGACTATGTAACCTTTTGGTTGTGTATAATGTTTAAATAAATAATCGTGATTTTGTGTTAATTATGACATTCGAATCTTCTTTTCTAAGCAAAAAGAAAAAAAATAGAAAAAATTACATGAATTGGTACATTTTAATAAATAATTACTGATTTTAGTAATATTTTTTATTTATTACCATTTATAGCAATACTATATTAATTCTGCAATATGTATTAAAAGTGAATTATGTATGCAATATATATGAATTATATATGAATTATAATTATCTTTAAAGTATATTATGTTTGTTTGGTAAAAAATTGACACATTGAATTATAAGTGTATTAAAATGTGTGATAAATAAATTATTTATCATTAAAATTTGTATAATATGTGAATAAAAAATTGTTCTTTGTAATATGAATTAAACTTGTATTATAAATGAATTAAAAGTGATCAAGTGGAAAAAAAATATTATTGCTATAAATGATAAATATTTTTTTATTATAGTATATTATGTAAGTTTCTGTTTCAGTCACTTTTATTCACCAGTTATACTAAAATAAATATTTAATTTTATTTTAGAAAATTAAAAAATATGATTTATCGTTGTTGACACTCAATTTTGACCCTTCACAATAGAAATTCTGTCAAAGCTTGTTGTGATGTTTGGTCACCTTTGGTTGCCATCTCTTTTGTAATTGCTATGAATACAAATGTTTGGCTCTTTAAAATAATTTGTTAAAAACTGTATCTTTTTATTTTTTTACTGTATATGAGTCATATATTTTCTTTAATCCATTGTTGGTTTGTTTGATAAAATATAATAGTATTACATGTTCTACAAAATTTAAGAGATGTGGGTTTTATTTTTTTCATGGTACTATACTATTGAATTGATAAAGATGGTCATTCATTTTTCCATGAAATTTATCAATTCAAAATTAGTGTATCCAAAAAAAAAAAAAAATCAACGCACTTCAATAACAAATAGGGAAAAATAAATTACTATCATTGAAAATTTTAATTTACCAAGCGAAGAATGCAATAGTAAAAATTATTTTGTTTATTCAATAAAAGGGGAGGTTACTATAATAAATATTGATTTCAAATCTAAATTTCGATACTTTTATCAATTCCTTTAAATTTCATTTAGGTTAATAACGATTCAACACTGATATTGATATGCGTCAAATTAGAAAATAAATGTTTTTTTCAATGGATTCATTTAATTGATATCAATTATCTAAATGTCGATACTTCTATTAATTTCTTTGAGTTTCATTATAAGATTGATGAAGCTTCAATAGCAATGCTAACATAAAATAATATGGAATTACGAGTATACATAAGATCGCAGAGGGTGTTACTACAAATATAGTAATAGAAGGTCAACTTTATAAGAAAAATGAGATTGTGTCGAGGTATAATTATTATGAAAAAATAGTTATGTATACATTATGTATCTTGTAAACTAAATAGTGCCTACAATTATGTGATAAGTTGAGTTAACTAATGAAAATTAACTCTATTTGGATACATAATCTTCCATCCAAGAATATTTATGAATTTATTATAATTTTATATTAATGTTATCGATTATGTATACATGAAATTATTTTGAATCTATTTGTTTAAAAGTTGTATACATTTATTGTAACTACAGTATGTATTCACTGACCCATATTCATTTTTGTATTCACCAGTCCCATATTTATCAAACAATTTTGTATATTTTTTTTTAAAATCGAGATTGACATACATTGATCAAAGTGTATTTACATGAAAAGAATTTGAAGTTGTTGGTGGAGATTGAAAAAATCGAGAATATTATACCGATTTTTCTACAAAAAATTTATGTGAACCTTTCTTACCCATGAAATTTATACCAAAAAATTAAAATCTGAAATCAAAACTATTGTCCAGAAGAGTTGAAAAATATCAGTTCCACAAATCACTACATTTTCTAATAATTTGAGCAAAACACACTCAAGAGTATGTATGAAAGAAAAATTTATGATAGAACAATGGATAAATATATAATTATATCTTCCATAATTAAATAGAGCAAATTAAGGAGCAGAAAAGAAAATTAAGGAGAAAAAAGAGAAGAACTTATCAAGATATTTAAAAAGAGAAAAAGGAGACAAGAAAAGAAAGAACAAAACTTTAAAATTGTTAATAGAAAAATAAGGAGAGAAAGAATAGGAGCAATAAAGCAATAAAATAGGAAATGAGTGAGAGAAAAATCAATTTTTTTTAATGCTTTTCAAAAGACGTGGCTTTTGAATGTCAAATATATATTTAAAAATCCTTTTTTTGCCAATAAATTAAAAGTGGGCTATTTATTGCCAATTTAATCTATAAGTTATCTTGCTATGTCATTTTCTCTATTATAATTGGGCAAAAGGACTATCTATTTTCGATATCATTTTCTAATTTTAGGACAGGTGAAAATTGAGTTAAAAGACCAAAAAAATGTACAAAAGGGAAAACTTACATAAATATACTAAAATAAAAAAATATTTACCATTTATAAAAATAATATTTTTTTTTCACTTGATCACTTTTAATTCATTTATAATACAAGTTTAATACATATTACAAAGAACAATTTATTATTCATATATAATACAAGTTTTAATGATGGATAATACATTTATCACACATTTTAATACACTTATAATACAATGTGTCAAATTTTTACCAAACAAACATAATATATTTCAAAAAACAATTATAGTTCATATATATTGCATACATAATTCACTTTTAATTCATATTGCAGATTTAACATAGTATTGTTATAAATGGTAATAAATAAAAAGTATTGCTAAAATTATTAATTATTTATTAAAATATACTAATTTATGTAATTTTTTCTTAAAAATTACATGAATTGATACATTTTAATAAATAATTACTGATTTTAGTAATACTTTTTATTTATTATCATTTATAGCAATACTATGTTAAATCTGCAATATGTATTAAAAGTGAAAACTATATGCAATATATTTGAATTATATATGAATTATAATTGTTTTTTTAATGTATTATGTTTGTTTGGTAAAAATTTGACACATTGTATTAAAAGTGTATTAAAATGTGTGATAAATGAATTATCTATCATTAAAATTTGTATTATATGTGAATAAAAAATTATTCTTTGTAATATGAATTAAACTTGTATTATAAATGAATTAAAAGTAATCAAGTGAAAAAGAAATATTATTGCTATAAATGGTAAATATTTTTTTATTATAGTATATTTATGTAAGTTTCCCATATTTAATTGTTGGTACTTGTTTATGTGTTTTATTTGATTTTGAGGTTTTCCAAATTCGATTCCCTAAAGAACCATTTTGAGTTAACACTTATATTTTTTAAAAATAAAATAAGATTACCTATTTTCTACTTAACCCTCTTTAGAGTATTGGCAAGGTATTTAATTAAGTAATATCTCTCTAATATTTCCCCTCCCCTTAAAAAATAATTCTAAGTCTTAAATTCTTTATTTTTGCAACTTAATTAAGCATTCTTTTCTTAAAGTAATTAGCTAAAAATATTAATTGTCGGATAATCGCAAGTTACCGAATATTTTAAGTGCTTTCAAACTCTTTCTAAAACATTAATATGAACCTCAAACCCCTTTTTAATATATTTCATTAGATTTTCTGTTTTTAATCTTTTAAAAAAAATCTTAATTTTATTTTAGAAATTAAGTGGTGACTCTTAACTCGTTTCATTTTTTAAATAAAACAATCATTTTTACTTTTTTTTTTAACTATTAGTTATATTCATTTTTCAAATCATTGAATTTATTAGATTTAAAAAGTGATATAGTAATTTATTGATTGTTAAAGAAATTTGTCAAGTTAATACTTTACAAATAAAAATAGTCAGAGGGTGTATCAATTTAGAAGTGTAAAAAGTTAATACCATACAAATAACTATGATATAATATAAGAGATTCTTGAACTTAGATATCTAGATGAATAAGAGAAAAAAAAAATAGTACTATTTTGATGCTAAGTAATTTGATCCATCAATGATATCAAGGTGAATTAACTACATAATATAATTGAAGTTAAATATACAAATAACATAACTTTTTTTATATTAAAGTTATATCAAATGTACAAAATTTTTCTTTAATCTTGTGGTCTTAAACATGTAATGTGGAAAGGTGAAATTAAAATGTTACCAAAAAAAGAAAGAGATTATTCTTTTTGAAATGGACTAAAGGGAAATAAGGTTATTCCTTTTTAAATGAAGGAAGTACTTTTTGAGCTTCGAAAACAACCTCTACGACTATGTACTACGGAAAAACACTAAAACTGAACTGACTCAGTTTAGACCCCACGTAACTTACTAAAAAGGAAATAATTTGATTGGGTAGTTAAAAGACCATTATACCCTTTTAAAATCTGATTTAGACTTTCCTTATCTAGACAACCCGACTTCAAATAGGCATATCAACTAAATCAACCATAGTCTTGTGATTGATGGAACTGACACAGTCATGATATACTCGCTCAGATAGAATAGACTCCCCAACCGGTGTGGAAACACAAAAGGGTTCACAAAGTTTCTCAAAAAGGACATCAAAATTTATTGCAACATAAGGAGTCACAAAAAATAAACTTAATCATGGGTCTAGCAAAGCATAATTAACATCAAGAGTAAAGACTTTGATCATACCATTGACATCATTAGAGAATTCTCTTGCTCTTGACGGCTAGTGATCGCATAAAGGCAGTTTGCTCCTCCGTCAGAATCAGAAGTAGCTCCTCTAGCAACCTTGTCTGGTAGAGCAACTTATGAAGATTGGGCTCTATTGCCCTGATCCCATCACCTTGTTGGTTCTTTGGCACTTTCATGAAGTGTTCCTCTTGGCTACACTTGAAACAACCCGTCGAACCATCGCGACCCTTACCTGGATGAGTCCTACCACACTTTGCAAGCAGTGAGGTAGTCACACTTGTGTCAGGATGTCCAATTGGACACCCTTCGTCAGAATATTATATAGTATATACAAGTAAAATGGTAAATTAAGTGGTTAAATAATATATTTTGGACACCCTTGACACAACAATAACGTAGCCTAGTGGTTTTAGGCCCCTTGAAAGAGTAAAGATACAAAAATTTAAAGTATTTATTGTTCGGATTTCACTACTAGCAAATTTTTTTTCACTTTTAAGAAGAGCAGATTTACTTTAGCATGTAGACACCCTTCGTGAAAATCCTGACTCCGCCACTATTTGCAGATTAGAGCATGCAAGTATTAGTAATGAGAGAACTTCTGTATTGTTTTAGGTAGGGATCAATTATTTATTTTATTAATTTTATTTATGAAAAACTCAACTCCTAACCAATTATCAAACGTATTATTATTATTTATACATAATATAATACATGTATAACTCACTTCTAATTCAATTTTGACTTTATTTCCAATTTCTCCATATCTATGTCCATTATTTCATTTTCATTTGGGTCATCGCTACTTTTATTGTTGTCATTACTCCTTTGTTTGTTTTATTTGTCATTAAAAAAATATCTCTCTTCTTATCAACTCTTTAATTATAATAACTTTTCACCTGTCATGTTTAATATCATAATATTTCAATATATTTTTAATATAAAATCACAAAACTCAAATTTCTTCGTTATCTTAATTTGTCAAATCTGGCTCAAAGATCGTTAATATCGAAATGAGGATTTTATTTATTAATTCTTGTAAATAAAAATAGAGAGGTGGTGTGCTAAAAAATTGTAAATCTGGATTTCATTTATTTATTATTCTTTTAAAAATGTGCTAAATTCCGTATATAATACTAATACTAAATAAAGAATAGAAAAAAGAAAGGTAAACATCACTAACGACTGTTGCGGAGCAAAGTGAGGTACTTGGGAGATAATCTATTTAATATCAGAGTCGGATCATGTGTCAGTTTTGTCGATATATCATTGACTTTAATTTAGTTTAGGCAATTCGGATAAGGCGGAGAAAATCATAGTGCTGAGTCTAGAAAATTTGAACGATCGAGCAATTACGTTAGTGATATGTGACACCCCAACTTTAGATAAGAAAACCTCAGGGCAGAGGCGGAGTCAGGATTTTTAATAAGGTGGTTCAAAAAACTCTAGAAATAGACACGTGAAGTAGCCGAAGGAGGTTCGACATCTACTATATACTCTATTGTGTGTTAAGTTGTGTATTACTAATACCAAGAAATTTTAGCTATTAGTAATACACAACATTTTAACACTTGCATTAGATAAAAATAATTACAAAATTACCCTTAAAAGGCATTTCATTTTCTCTGTGTCATAAGTTTTTGTTTTTATTTTGATGTGTCATAATATATAAAATTAATTAAGTTACTGAAGGCCCGTTTCGAGCAACGTTAGTAGTAGAAATAAATAAAGTATATTTATAAACATATATTTAAAATTATTGAAGATTTGTTATTTTTAATAAATCAAACCAAATAATATATAAGAAATAATGCTTGCATAACTAATGAAAGCATTACTAATGAATGATTACCAATGCACCCTTTTGCATTATTCTTATACACTACCAAACGACCTGAATTAGTTATGCTACATTATTTCTTGTACATTGTTGGACATGATGTATTAGAAATAACAAATTTCTTACATAATTTCTATTTAAAAAAATACAAAAATACCTTCTACACTATTTAGCTTTGAAAAATGAAAAATAATTTGAGAAAGATTTGAGGGATAGTTATATCAGTAACGATATAAGCATTCCTAATTACATCGGAATTTTATGGTATTAGTAATGCATGCATTATTTTTTCTAATAATAATATTTCATAAAGTTAATGCATATATTATTTTTTTCTAATACACTCTATCAAAGGACTCCTTGTTGTGTTAGTCGGGCCCACTCCATCTATAAATTCACTTTCCTTCAATTGGGCCCACTATCCACGTGTCAAAATTTGAACGGATTCTCATACAACTTTTATTGGTTATGTCAAACTCAAAATAAAATTTCTCAAATTGTTTACGTGTGTCACGACCCAAAATCACAAGTCGTGATGGCACCTATGCTCCCAACCCAACACTTTTACCGATTTAAAATTCAATATTTTAAGTAGAAATAAGCTAGAACATAATATTCAATCTCTAAGTCATTTAAAAGTATGAAATGCGGAAACCTAAATTACTACCCCAAGATTTAGTGTCATAAGTACAAGAACTTCTAAAATAGAATACAAGTCCAAACTAAACTGAAAATCTAAACATAATAAATATCCTATCAGAATACCAAAATAACCTAATAAATAGGGGTAGATTGAAGGTGTGGGCCGCAGAACATCCCAAGCAACGCACCACAACTCCAAGATAATCCAAACTCATATTCAAAGCTCCAAGAATGTGTCCGAAATTAAAATCCAATCTGCACCACAAAAGAGTGCAACAAGTGTAGTATGAGTACGAAACCACGTGTACCCAGTATATCTCATTGACCGACAACGAAGAAGTAGTGACGGGAGTTTATATAAGAAAAATCAATTCTTAAATTATACAAGTTTATATTACACTTACCAGTCAAGTTTCATCAAATAGAGGAAATCAAACATCAAGTAATTTCTAACCACCAAATAAAACACATAATCATCAAGAATGAAGGATGTGATGAAATGCAATGCAATATGATACCATGAAATGATATGTCTTAGAATACCCAGTACTCTCTCAACCGTATATACATGATACTCCTCGGAAATACATCGAGAGTTCATGACCCATGGGGGACTCGCGAGGTCCATATACCGACACGGACGATCTCCACGTGTCTGTGCGGATGATCTCAACGCACTATCATAAAATCAAACAATTTCCGCACGGACGGTCTCCACGTGCCCAAATTACAATCTTATCATCTCACTATCCCCAGCACGGACGATCTCCACGTGCCCAACTTATACTCAATCTCATGTCAATGCATGTACACAATATTATTTCAAATAAGGGGATGATGATGCACCTCAATCAATCAAGTATCAACGTAATACATAACCACCTCAATTATCACAACTATACGGGTGTAAATAAGAAAACACAATCACACAAGGACTTCAAGTCAATAATATATCAGCTAATGCCCATATGATTTGGCATTCTCAAATTACAATCCACATTCTATAATAGTAATTTTCCCTTTTATAACCCGGTACTCGTACCAATGCGCGTCACACCATTGATATGAGACCCCCATCTTTCGCCCTTAGCCATTGTCTATTTTATTTTATTTTTTTAATCTTTAATTAGGAAAACGTCCTTCAACAAGTCTAAAAAGTCTTAACATACCTCGAATGCCGGACATGTGTCATGAATCCTTAAGATTTTTCCTTTCCCTTTTGTGAAGCTTCAAGAAGTTTACCATCTATCACATATGAATTATTCATAAGTAAACGAGTTCATAGACACCTATAATTCTATACCTCCACCCCGAACCCCAAAGTTGAATCTAGGCTCATAAGGGTATATCTTGATCTTAGTAAAACTAAACATATAATATATGAACTATAAAACATAAATTTAACATCAAGTTCCGAATCTAATACCAATTAGTATGCCAAATTTCATATTTTCCTAAGCCTAGGGTTAAGTCTTAATTCCTCCAAATGCTAAAAATCTAATGATATTCACCTAACACAATACACAAATATTTAGTTATCCATCTTAATATACAAAAACTTGATTTATGATATAATATAAAAATTCAGCCACAAAAGAATAACATACACAAAACTAACCTAAATATCAAAAATCGTAATTATAAACTCATATGTAGCACTGAAACTCTTCTCAATAACCCAGTCACACCTATCATTAATATTTATCATTAGTCTCCTAATCTTTATCATGAATAAGCAATGGCAACTCCATCAAATTATTTCTATTTTTCTTTGTCTCCTAATAACTCTAAGAAACTCCAACAGATGTAAAATATATGATGAGATAACCCATTATGTTCGAGGTTTAATATTTGTGTGTAAAACCTAATTCTCGACTTATATGCATAATTTATTTCGTATATTACTCTATATAGTTTTGTACCTCAATTGAAGAGTTTTCATGCTTTTGAGTTGCATTTTTTTTTCCACGTTAAATAATGGACATAGCAGATTTTAACAACCAATGTTTCTTAATAGAGTAAATCAACCAATTGGAACCACCCCCAATTGTTATAAGGCAAGGATTATATAATTACAAGAAAAGCAGTAAAGTGCATCAATCTAACCTCATTGTTTTCTCAAAAAAACAAAAAGAATAAAAACAAACTCTTACCTGAAGCATCATCAACTGTTCCTTCTCGCAATGGAGTGTTTTCGAAATAGGGTTTCTCTCTTTCGTAACATGACTAATAACTAATATCCACCAAATATAACTCTAACTTTACTCTTGTATATGGGTCAAGTACTTGGTCCATTAATTATCAACTGAAATTTTATTATATAAAAATATATCCGTTAATTAAATATCCATAGTTAAATAAATAGTTTACAATTCCTATTTAATATATAAGGAAAAAGTCTTTTATGGGAGAAAGATGTCTAGTTTTCAAAACGACCTAGCAGGTCGTTACAACGTGCCTATATATACCATGCTTGTTATATGCTCAAAACACCAACAAAATTTTAACACACTTTGAAGATATTAATTATAATCTGCATTATGGCAACTACTAAATCTTTTTTAATTTTAATTTTTATGATATTAGCAACTACTAGTTCAACATTTGCTAAGGAAGAAATGGTGACTATTCTTAGTATTGATGGAGGTGCAATCAGGGGAATCATTCCGGGTGTCATTCTTGAATTTCTTGAACGACAACTTCAGGTATCGTGAAAATATTTTGTAACGTATGTACCTAAGTGTGATTATACTATAGTCATTTCGGGTACCATTCTTGAATTTCTTAAAGAACAACTTGAGGTATCGTAAAAATATTTTGTAATGTATGTACCTAAGTGTGATACTACTATAGTCGTTTCGGGTACCATTCTTGAAGGACAACTTCAGGTATCGTAAAAATATTTCGTAATGTATGTACCTAAGTGTGATACTACTATAGTCGTTTCGGGTACCATTCTTGAATTTCTTGAAGGACACTTCGGTTATCGTAAAAATATTTTGTAATGTATGTACCTAAGTGTGATACTACTATAGTCATTCCGGGTACCATTCTTGAATTTCTTGAAGGACAACTTCAGTTATCGTAAAAATATTGTATAAGACCTCTCAGAGGTCTTATACAAGCCCATAGTCATCAAGAGCCCTTTTCATTAACAGCAATAAGTCTTTTCTAAAAGTTCGATGACATATTTGAGCCCTTTTTAATATACCTTTATTATATATGTGTGTTTTCGAAATATGTAATTAATCAATACTATTATGTGTGAATACATACATGCAGGCGTTATTATCCGTTAGCGTTGCAATGGGACTTGCAAAAAAGGATCCAAAATTTGCTTCAATTAGGTCATTGAATTACAAAAAAATATTGTTGCTGTCATTAGGCACTGGCACTACTTCAGATTTTTATGAAACATATACAGCAGAAGAGGCAGCTAAATGGCCTGCTGCAGCATGGATATTAGTTATACAGCAAATGACTAATGCAGCAAGCTCTTACATGACTGATTATTACCTTTCTACTGCTTTTAAATCTCTTGATTCACAAGGCAATTACCTCAGGGTTCAAGTAAGTCACACAACTTAATTCCTATTATTATCGATCGGGAAAACTTACATAAATCTCACTAGTTTAGTTTGTACGTAATATTACCTATTTTATCATCATGTATCTAGGTCAAAATTAGGTGTAAATATTAGTTCTAGATATCTCTAGAATTAATGACGGATTCAGGATTTACATTAAGGGAGTTCGGAAAAAAAAAGGGAAAAATGCACAAGTATCCCTAGACTATGATCGAAATATCAGAGACACACCTTAACTATTCTAAGGTCCTATTATCTCCATGAACTTATCTTTTTTGTAATTTTGTGCACCCTTTTGGTTTACTTGACATCCAAATATCTCTCACGTGCCTCAATTGCGTGGAGTCACGGAGTGTAACACGTAAGACTAAAGGTGTATAAAACTACAAAACAAAAAAAAGTTCAGGGGGTAGTAGGACCTTAGTTTAGTTAAGGTGTGTCTCTATGATTTTGGTCATAGTCTAGGGGGGTACTATTTCATTTTCCCAAAAAACAAAATTGCAGTGCCTAAGAGTTGATCTTGGATCCTTAAGGTGAGTTTGAACCCCTCGACCACTGAGTCAACCTCTAATCTTACATTTATGAGATTCAAAATCAATATATAGACATAAAAATTCTTAAAATTACCTTAATTATACAATGAACGTAATTTTTTATATGCCCTTGTCTAGAATACATTAGCAAATCTTGTTCGCTATCTCCCATATCGCTTGTCACTCTTCCATGTATTTGTTATTTCAGATAGATGCGAATCACACCAAATGCATACAATATCTAGTGCGATTTGCATGTATCCGGGATACATACAAATCTCACTCGCCTTTTTTTCTATTTTTGTGTATCTTGTAGTAAAATTACATGTATCTAAGTATATTTTTCTTAATATATGATAGGAAACTCTTAATAAATGGTAAGATACATAATATTTTATTATTATTATATATATATATATATATATATATATATATATATATATATTATTATATATATATATATATAATAGTGAAGTATGTCTAATTATGAAATTTTTTCATTGTTATTATTATTATTTTATAATATGTATGTCATATTTTCTTTGCTAACCATATGAGTATATTTAATTCCAGGAAAATGCATTAATAGGCACAACTACTACTTGGGATGATGCTTCTCTGGCTAATATGCAATTATTAAAAGAAGTTGGTGAAAACTTATTGAAGAAACAAGTTTCTAAAGACGATCCTGAAACCTATGAGCAAGCTCTAACTAGGTAAAACACATTATAGATTTGGTTCTGTCGATGCTTGAAATAATTTTTTTCCTTTTTTCATATTTAGGATTGTTCATGGTTACGGTTAAAAGATTTACACCGAACGGGAATTTGAATGAAATTGATTTTAAAACCTGATATTTAATTTGGTTTGGTTTTAAATTTTTAAAAGTGATATTATATGGTTTGATTTTAATTTTACTAAAAAAAAAAAACCAAACCGGACTGATAAATTAGATATATAAATTTTATAATTATTTATATATTATTATAAAAAAATATATGAATATTTTGTTAAATTTTAATCAAACTTTAAGTCTTTAACTTTATCATTTTCTCAAACTTTAAATTACAATTCTCTAAGTCCAAGTCCATCGAAATTCATTACTTTAGTATTACCTGCCTCACGTCGCATATGATAATCACACTTTCTCTTAATTGAATCACTTGGTTCGTGTAATAATAACTCTAATATTGCTATTGAACCAATAGTAGCTTTCATCTAGGTTGTTCATCTAGGTGTTTGTGTTTATCGAAATATGTATTCCCTCAAAAAAATTATTACTATTCAATAAAAAAACATAAAAATTAAACCAAACCGACAATAATCAAATCGGTGATTTTTTTGTTTATTTCATTGTAGGTTTGCAGAAAAGCTATCTGCTCAGAAGAAACTCCGAGCAAACAAAGCGTCTTATTAACCTTACTATGCTAAATAATAAGCAGTTTATGCGGGATAAATTTCAATAGAAATGTCTCTTTATGTAATGTGTGCTTAGATTATGTAACCTTTTGATTGTGTTAAATATTTAAATAAATTATTGTGTTAAATGTTTTAAAAAAATAGTACTAAGGTGAATTAACAATATAATGTAATTGAAGTTAAATTCACGGAATAATATTGTTGAGGACATACATATTTCAATAGACATAAATACTTAATACATGAATAATTTACAAATAAGTTATTACACGAACAAAGGAACGACATATAAAATGGGACGGAGGGAGTAAGTTAGAAATTCTATTTTTAGCTTTTGACTTATTTTTTATCCCTCTGACTTAAAAGTCAAGATAAAAATTTTAACTTATGATTTTTGACAATTTTTGTCTTTTTGAGTTTAAAACAATTGTTTAAAAATACTTTTATATTTTATTCAAACACTACAAAATACTCTAAAGTTATTTTAGCATTTAAAATAAGTCAATCTAAATTAACTCTTTATCAAACGTCCTCTGAAATAGAAAAAACAAGAGTAAACTTAAGGAAAAATTAGCAAACAAGTCAAACTCCCTAACATAATTATTAAAAACATCTATACTTTAAAATAATTAGTGAAAATGTCAATATGTCAATATTTTAGCAAATAAAATATATCCTAATATAATTAATTTTTTTTGCTTTTATTTCTCAAATCAGACCTCATACGCTACTACTTCGATATACGTGTGAAAAAAATGAAGAAAAACTATCATTATCTACTTTTCCCTCTTTCTAAGTTTTTACTCTCAATTTTTCTTTTCTCTCTTTAGTTTTTCACCATTGTTTCTCTTCTTTTCTTGTCTAAAAAAATCACCTTTTCTATTTTCTTCCAATTTCTTCAAGAAATGTCACAATTCCTTCAAAATATTTTTCATCCAATGATAAAGGTACATACATTATCGTATCTTTTAAGATTTCCCTCTATTATGTAAAGAAACTATCAACAAAATATAAATAATCTTTTGGGGGGCTGAAGATTTCGAAAATTTTGTTGAAGACCAAGAAAAATTTTGCATTAGTTTGTTTTGTATTTATAATTTTTTTTCTTAGAATTTTGTATCTTCTCTCAATTAATATTTGTATTCATTCAAAATCTCATGTTGTATAGTTTATGAATCTTGTATTTGTTCCTAATTGAATCTATCCCTAATGTATGCCAACTAGATATGTATTTTATTTATAGAAAGAACAACTTCCTATTAGTTTCTTTTGTTTTTTTATAAAAAAAGTTCAGAATTTTGTATCCTTTCTCAATTTGTATTTTAAAATCGTATGTATACAATTACTATTTGTACTGAATCTGGTATTTATTCCTAATTTATAATCATTCTATAGATATGCCAACTAGTTATGTATTTTATTTAAGAATGATTACCACTACTAAAAAAAGGGCAAAAAGAGACCTAGAAAAGGAGATCTCAAAAATAGGTCTATAATAAGAGACCTCATGAGGTCGCTATTTGTATCAATAATTTTTTTAATTTTTTTAAAAAGTAGGAGAGACCTCGTGAGGTCAATTTCATGAATTTATTTTTTGCTATAAGTGACTTGTTTTAATTCTTTAATTTTTTAGTCTGATTTCCATAAAATTAGAGACCTCATGAGGTCTCTACTTGTTAAATAAAAAATAATAATTTTATTTAAATAATATTTTTTTTATCAGTCAAATTTATTAAATAAAGAATTAAAATATGAGAGACCTCGTGAGGTCTCTTAAAAAAAAATATGAAAACCCTAGTCAAATTTATCTCACTCTTACTCCCTCTCTCTCTCTCTCTCATCGTCCTCTCTCACGGGCAAAAAAATCAGACGCCGCCTCCTCTCTTCTCTCTTCTCCAGGAGCAGCACTAGTGAGCTCCGACCAGCGGGCGCCGGCGCGGACAGCCAACAGATGGGCTTGCTCCATCGCCTTCTCTCTTCTCTTTTCCGGCGAGAACAACAACAATCAATTTCAGGCAGAAAACCGACAGCGAGGAGACACCACCAGCAGCGCAAGAAGATCAGCAACGACAACAACTAAAACTTCTCGCTGCCAATGTTCTGACCCAGAGATAAAAGCGAAGTATTGGACAAGGACTGATCTCTACATATCAGTCCCAGGTACGACTTTTCTTTACTTTAAATCCCAAATATTTGTGTTGGCCATTTAAACATAAGATGTGCATGTTCATCCTTAGTATTTCAAGAGCCCACTTTATGTGTAGAAATGTTGATTCTTATGGAAATCTATGTTCTTCTTTGGCTCAATTTTTTTTTAAATATGTATGATTAAATTTTAAAGTTTAGTTTGATATCGTGAAAATTCTACACCCTCATCGCTATGTTCTTCTTTGTTGTGATGGTCTGTTCTTAATCTAGTTGCAACCGATTCTGTGTCATTATAATTCTTTGCCATGTATCTTCCTTTTGTTATATTATGTTTGGGTATTGAATTGATTTCGTAAAAAGGGTGCATCATTTCGATTAACTAGTCATCATTTGTTGGCTTAATTTGCCTAAAGATAAGTATAGAAGTAATTAATTGACTAGCTAGAAGGATTTGATACTTCTTGTATGTACATCTCCTGTTTATTTTATTGATTCTTGATTAATAAGTTTGAAAACTTATAGTCAACTACTTAATTCACATCCTCTACTTTCTCACTCAATGTGAATTAGTAGGTTGGTGAGAATCCATACTTGAGTTGAACTATTGATGTTAGTGAATCAAATTAAACTACTTTGAAAGTAAAATACAAATGACTTAAGAGTATGACTTCATGCCCTACTTGAGCTTCTTGTATGTAACATGTGTGTAAACAAGTTAAAACTATAGTATTAGAAATTAAGTTAAAACTAAACTAGTTGTATATGATTAACTTAAATTAATTATATGAAATAAATTGTATATGATTTTAATAAATGTTCACTTTAACACCTTAGCTATCTATTAATTCAATTATCCATAATTACACATCAACTAATTAACTAAACTCAATGAATAGTTTGAAATTATCAAAAATGAACTAGCGGTTCATTACATCATCCGCCACTAAAAATTCATGTTCGTCCTCGAACATCAAGAAGGAGAAGAAAGAATGACCATGTTACCAAAAATTTGAGTTATGAATCGATTTTCATCATTCCAAGTGAGCTCCTCCTTAAGGTCATTCCATCAACATCAACTACTAAGAAACTATATTTTTGAATCAAACTTAGGCGAACCTACAAATCAGGAGTTATTACCAAACAAAAGACTAACACACGAACTCAATCTAAATTGAAACCCACTAAACCATAATACAAACATCAGGACATATCTTTTCTCACCTAACTAAGATAACATTATGAATCAATACTTGCTACAACCAGAAGTAAACTTGAATCAACCACTACATACTAATATTGCCCAAATCATCATAGATCTTATCAAGATTTCATTGTCGCAACATAATCTTTCCACAAGCTTTAACTATAAAAATTTGATCTTTAGACATCAAGTACTAATCAAAGGAGGATCAAACTTATCTAACCCCAAGAAGAAAAAGATCAAGTAACCACTTAGCTATTGATACACCCAAGCTAACAGAACCTCTAACAACACTATCAAAATGCTAGATCAATATCTATTATTGTAGATAACCTTTAAGAACGAAGGAGCTAGACCCAATGTTCTCTTCAGTCGATCACACATATTCGGAAGGTGACCTCGATGATGAGATGAATATTAAGACTATCAAGAACTATGTATAGATGGTAGAAATTATATGAATTCTCCTAATCAAGGTTATGCGAGTAGAATCACTAGAATACTTTAACCATCCCAAACAACACCAAATCTTTCATAACTAAAATGAAGAAGTCTAACCAAGGATGTCACTCTACCAAGAGGACAAACACAGGATCGGTACACCCGATCCACCACTAAGAATTCACCCACAGATGTGGAAACACAGGTAATATATGCCGTGAATCATACTCCACATGCTCCTAACAACACTCCTATGTGCAACACTTTTAATACTAATAGAACATCATAACCACATCAGTCAGACTTTACTCTCAAACCGTCACTACTATTAAGGTCTTCTTAGCTAATACATTATCTCCTTCAAAAGTTTCAAACTATGGCTCCCCCTCTTTTCATGTAAGCACTTCATGATAAATATGGATCCCACCCAAGGTTGATAACAATAATTCTTTCACATACAATATTTCAACTACCATTCTAAACTTTCACATACCTTACGCTAAAAGTCAGAGAAATTCTTAGTCACTCTAAGAATCCTATATTATAAGCACATAATCTTTACTCACCATTAATGCATATGTAACAAATCATGACATCCTATATCGTCCCATCAACAAAGTAGTTTCAATTCTTTCAAAATTTTCATTAATCTAGCTATAAGTCCACATTGTTTAACAATCATAAGCTACCTACCATATTTCGAACAATCTAACTCGACATAACCAAATATAATCTTCCACACATCATTATTTATAACAAAAACCAAAACTCAATCCTTATAAAAATTGATGATAGAACCTTAATAAGTCTATATCTAACAAATTCATATCTTAGAATCATATCTAAACTCATAGGCAAAATCAATAAATACTTTAACTACAAACCAAAGATTTATATGAAAGGACTAATACCTTCACTTTCTTAGATCTTTTTCCATGACATAAAATCTAAATATTTTAAAGCATTAAGTGTATAATTTTACCGATTTCAGATTGTTTCTTAATTACCCGCCGTCGGAAGCACGTTCCTCCTCCATTGTTTCTTCATCTTTTCTTTTTGTTTTTAAATAAAATAATCAGGTATTTAAAGTGGTAAATTTTATTAACTTAAATTAATTATATGAAACAAATTGTATTTGATTTTAATAAATGTTCACTTTAACCCCTTAACTATCGATTAATTCAATTATCCATAATTACACATCAACTAATTAACTAAAGTCAACGAATAGTTCGAAATTATCAAAAATGAACTAGCGGGTCATTACACCTTTTCAATTTTATATTTCATTTTCACTTTTTCATCATACTATTTTTTTTGTATTTTATATATTATTATACGAAATACTAATAAAAACTAAAATAAATAGAAATACAAATAAAATACATATTGAAATAAATTCAAAATACAAGATTCTGAAGAAAAAATAAATACAGAGGGAAAAATATATGAATACAAATATATTTCTTAAATAACTATAGATTCATTTGACATACCTATTGAAATGAATATAAACTAATAAAAAAATACAAGTTTTATCATACAAATTACAATACAAAACTATAATGAATACAAATCGTATACATAGTGGAATATAGTGGAATGAATACAATTTAAAAAGGTTAAAATTCTGGAAAAAAATAAGAACAGAGTTTGAGTTTTCTTTTAAAATGTAACTGAATTAGAAAAATAAGTGATACTTACCTTGTTTTGAAATATTCTCTACCTTGATTCTCTTCCTGTTGTTATTAAATAATTGTATTCTTTCAAATAAATAAATTTTAAAAAATATAAATCAGATATATAGCAAAACTAAAATATTGACACTTTTAATAAATATTAAAAATGTTGCTAAGTGATCCCATTAAATACTAAAATATTGACATTTTGAAAATTTTAATCCACAAACAGAAAGTAATAAGGTATAACCATAAAATTGACAAAATGTGCACACATTTGTAATAACTAGATAAGTATGGCCCGTGCAACACAGGCCCAACGTTTAATTTTATGGGTAAATTACAAAACACTTTTATGGCTATTGAAAATTGAAAAGAAGATCCAAATACCATAACACAAAAATCACGATAATTTATTTAAACATTTAACACAATCAAAAGGTTACATAATCTAAGCACACATTACATAAAGAGATATTTCTATTGAAATTTATCCCTCATATGCAAGCGCTTATTATTTAGCATAGTAAGGTTAATAAGACGCTTTGTTTGCTCGGAGTTTCTTTTGAGCAGAGAGTGATTCTGCAAACCTACAATTAAATAAACTATTTTAATTAGCAAAATAAAACAGATTATAAGAAATCTAATAAAATTGTGAATGAATACGAAACCAAAGATAAACTAGTTGGTATAAACATATAATGAGCAAAATAAAATACAAAATTATTTAAATGATGCAATTATGATGAATACATAAATAAACTATATTTTGGCTTCTCCTTTGTGTTTTTTAACAATTATTTCTTTTTTGACATTTTTACTAAATATTGAAAGTATTGACAATGAATCCTATTAAATGTCAAAATATTGACGTTTTAAAATTTTCCCACTTAATTCATTACCCAACCCTTAAACCCATTTGTGATAAGACCATATTTGGGCCTTTCCTAGCCTTTCAATATGACATTCCTCAGGCCCAACACCATTTCTTTTCAGCCAATGCACATGACCCAAATCCGGCCCAATTTCTAGCAGTTCAACACTAAACCGGTCCATCACTTTTCTTAGCCCAGAGATGGCAACAACAGCAGCTGAATGAGTCTGAAGAGGTTTGAACGAATCAGACATGTAGGAGACTCTTAATAACATTCAGATTCATTTGATAAGTTATCAAATAATAAATCACATATTTTCTGCTTTGGGTGTGTCTTTTTATCTCATAACTATAAACTCTCTTTCTCACTTTTTTCAATCAAACACCATTTTCCCCCAACTTGTAAGTATTCATAAATCCTTTCAAGTACTTTTTGTTATATTAATAATTTTCTTATATTGATATGTGTCAAGAACACTGGTTGCAATAATATTTTTGGTGTATTATTTTTTATCAGGTTTTTGAATGAAAAAATAGTACTCTAAATCATGATTATTAATTTTTTTTATTTAATCAAAAGTGATATATTTTATTGAAATGAAAAATTTATAATATTTTATTAATATAATATTAATTTCACTTCTACATTCACATATTGAAAACAAATAACATTAATTATTTAGTGTTCATATTTAGAGACTACATCTCAATATTCATATGTGTATTCAGAACACAATTATTAATGAAAATCTTAATATTCAAATGTGTATTCAGATTCAGACCTTTTAATCTTAATGTAAACAAATGAGGCTAGTTGATTAAAGAGTCACTTAAAATTTGATTAAAATTAAGTGGAATTATTATTTTAAACGAGTTAGATTTTTAAATTATTAGGTGGTACTATTTACCTTGTTGGTTGAACCCATATCTATATTATTAAAACTTTTTTCTTTTTTTTATCAAAAATGATATATTTTATTGAAATGAAAAATTTATAATATTTTATTAATATAATATTAATTTCACTTCTACATTCAGATATTGAAAACAAATAGCATGAATTATTTAGTGTTCATATTTAAAGATTACATCTCAATATTCAGATGTGTATTCAGATCGCAGTTATTAATGAAAATCTTAATATTCAGATGTGTATTCAGATTACCTTTTAATCTTAATGTAACAGATGAGGCTAGTTGATTAAAGAGTCACTTAAAATTTGATTAAAATTAAGTGAATTATTATATTAAACGTGTTAGATTTTTAAATTATTAGGTGGTACTATTTACCTTGTTGGTTGAACCCATATTATTATTATTATTATTATTATTATTATTATTATTATTATTTTTAATTTTGTAATCAGATTAGATGAGATGGAATCTCTCACAAATATATTAAATGCATGTCACATGCATGTTCTTGTCACATCTTATCGGAATTATCTAAACTTAGTATATCGATAAAATTGACACATGATTTATTCTATTATTAAATTAATTCTCTACCTTATACCTCAGTCATAATTTTAGTCACGATCCAAATCGAGTCGTGAGTGACACCCACACTTAACTTCTTAGGTGGGCGAACCAAAGAATTTAACCTTAACTTATATTTTACAAGAATAATGCGGAAGCTCAAAATCTTACTAAATATCTTTTCACAAAACCTGAAAGTCATCACATCAAAGACATCTAATCTTCAAATACTAAGCGTAAGAATATCAAATACACCAGAATAAAAGTATAAAATGGTATGTGTCCGAAAGTATATGACATCATGTCATAACCCAGAGAATCCAACACGAGCTTGAATGAATAGCTCACCTTGGAACCTGATATGCAGGAGACTGGCTAGAGCTGTGGGCAATTTGAAGTCATTGGTACACTTGCTGCATTTCATAAAAGGAAAACAAAGAAAAACATAAGTAGGAACACATCTTTTTACCATCATGATTAGCTAGACCTTTTCATCATCAAGAAGTGAACCTTTTCCTCAACATGACACCTTAAACACAGGTATACTAATCAAATTTAAAGGACTAACTCTATTTTATAAGCATCTTATTACTAAAATCTTCAATTTAGTTCAGCCAAGTATACTCAATAGAACTTTCTTTCCCTATAAGTTTGTCATCCTAGTTTCAATCTACCTTTTGAAGCTTAAGATAAAATCGTCAGTCCTCCGAAACCCTCAAGATACATTTTCCAATCTAAATGCACTAGTACCATACCAAAGATCCACCACTATTATACATCATACCTACCGAGTAGATCATATCCAAATAGGTCACACATTTATACCTGTAAATAAATCCAAAATATTATTAAATTCATTCTTAGATCGGGTTGATGACAGAAATAACACACATCATAACTTTAACTAAGCAAACATCGATATTCTTGTAGTAGTCGTATAATGACTATTATATATATATATATATATACACTTAATCTATAAAATCTTAGTAGAGATTATGCCCTCAATTGACTCAACAAAATTTCATTATTCACTAATAAATCCATATATCTTATGAGAACTTTACTAACTATATTTTTCAAAGTAATGATATTCATTACCTAGCCGTTCCTTACGAACTCTTTGAATGTTGTCACCTGGCAAAGTCATCTTGCTTCACCCCATCTATCTCATATCCATTAAGATACGGAGAATATACTTATCCATGAAGAATCCAGAAAATGCTACCTAAGAAGAATAGGAGTTTCAACTTTAAGAACTTAATAAAAAGACCATATTAGTCACTAGTAATTACACGTCTATAGTGAATCGTGAAAACATACCTATTTTAAGAAAGGATCATTTCCTTTGATTAGTGATTGGTTATGACTAGGGGTATTCACAGATCGATTTGGACTGGTTATTAGTCAAAATAAAAACCAAATCAACTTAATCGATTTTGAAATTATCAAAACCAAAATAAATTAAATATATATACATTTATCGGTTTGGTTGTTATCGCTTTTGATTTGGTTTGGTTATTAACCATACACAAAAATAAAAAAATAAAAAATTGAAAATATGAAAAAAGTGACAACAATCCATTCAAAATGAAAAATAGTTAGAATGACTTATACACAGGTTAAAAATTGTACCAAACAAGATACTAATAATACAAAAAGCTAAGTGCATGCGTTATATTTGTTTTCTAATTCATTCTACCATACGAATCTCACTGGCCTTTCTCTCTATTTTTGTGTAACACAGCTGATAGCAAAAATCTGTGTATCTAAGTATATATATTTTTCTTAATATATGATAGGAAGCTCTTAATAAGTTGTAAGATACGTAATATTTTATTAAATGTATATATATTAATGAAGTACATTTTTTTTTAATTATTGTTATTGTTGTTTTATAATATGCATGTCATATTTTCTTTGCTAATTAACCATATGAGTACATTTAATTCCAGGAAAATGTATTAACAGGCTCAACTGCTGAATCAGATGATGCTTCTCTTCTCTGGCTAATATGCAATTATTAGAACAAGTTGGTGAAGACTTATTGAAGAAACAAGTTTCCAAAGACGATCCTGAAACCTATGAGCAAGCTCTAACTAGGTAAAACACATTATAGACTTTGACGCGTTTTGTTTTGTCAGTGCTTGAAATAATTTTTTTCTTGTTTTTCATATTTAGGGTTGTTCATGGTTATGATTAAAAAAATCATATTGAACCGGAATTTGAATCAAATCGGTTTTAAAAACTGATATTTGATTTGGTTTGGTTTTAATTTTACTTAAAAATAACTAAATCGAACCGATAAATTAGATATATAAATTTTATAATTATTTATTTATTATTCATAAAAAAGATATGAATATTTGTTAACTTTAAGTCATTAACTTTATCATTTTCTCAAGCCTTATTTTATATTACATTCTTAAGTCCAACTCTATCAAAATTCATTACTTTAGTATTTACCTAGTTTACTCGCATAGGATAATCACACTTTCTCTTAATTGAATCACTTGGTTCGTGTAATAATAACCCTAGTATTTTTATTGAACCTATAGTAGTTTTGTTGTGGTTTGTTATCCTAGGTGTTTGTGTTTATCAAAATACGTATGTCCTAAAAAAAAATTATTTAATCGATCAAAAACATAAAAATTGAACCAAACAGACAATAATCAAATTGACGATTTTTTTAATTTGATTTTCCTTGATTTTAGAAAGATTAAAATAATGACTAGATCAGTTTGATTTTGACTTTAACCAATAACTAATCCGAACTAAACCACAAACATCCCTACTCATATCTCATCATCAGCTAGTATTACTTATATTAGATTTCTTATTAATCTATTTTATTTTGCTAATTAAAATAGTTTATTTCGTTGTAAGTTTACAGAATCACTCTCTACTCAAAAGAAACGCCGAGCAAACAAAGCGTCTTATTAAACTTACTATGCTAAATAATAAGCACTTGCAAAGTTTATGAGGGATAAATTTCAATAGAAATGTCTCTTTATGTAATGTGTGCTTAGATTATGTAACCTTTTGGTTGTGTTACATGTTTAAATAAATTATTGTGATTTTGTGTTATGATATTTGAATCTTCTTGAAAGTTAGAAATATCAAATGGGACGGAGGGAGTAAGTTAGAAATTTATTTATAGCTTTTGACCCTTTTTTTGTCTGTTTGACTTAAAAGTCATATACAAAAATTTTAACTTATAATTTTTGACAATTTTTGTCTTTTTGAATTTCGAAACAATTGTTTAAAATACTTTTATATTTTATTCAATCACTACAAAAATATTCTAAAATTATTTTAATATTTAAAATAAATCAATTCAAATTAACTCTTAATCAAACGTCATCTAAAATAGAAAAAAAAAAAGAGAGAAAATTAATCCATAGACAAAAAGTAATAAGGTATAACCACAAAATTGACCAAATGTGCACACATTTGTAATAACTAGATAAGTATGGTCGGTACAGCACGTGTAGATTTATTCATTGTCCGAATTTGATTGATATAAATAATCAAATTACATTTAAACTCTATTATATAAAGGAAATAATCAAATAGTATATTTATCAAATATGTTAGGTATAGATTTTGTGAAAGACATACTATTGATTCTCATGTAGATCGTTATGCATATATAATAGTCATATTTGAATTCTATGAGAGAGAACCTTTTTATTTATTATACATAAATCAACATATATATTATATAATACTAGCGACTGTTGCGGAGTAAAATTATTAGTGAAGTGTAAGATAGAGAATTTATTTAATATTAGAAAAGATCATGTGTCAATTTTATCGATATACTAAGTTTAGATAATTTCGATAAGATGTGACAAAGCACATGTGATATGCATTTTTTTAATATATGTGTAAGAGATTCCATCTTCTCTAATCAGATTATAAAATTCAAAGTAATAATAATAATAATAATAATAATAATAATAATATATAGATATGGGTTCAACCAACAAGGTAAATAGTACCACCTAATAATTTAAAAATCTAACACGTTTAAAATAATAATTCCACTTAATTTTAATCAAATTTTATGTAACTCTTTAATCAACTAGCCTCATTTGTTTCCATTAAGATTTAAATAATAATTCCACTTAATTTTAATCAAATTTTAAGTGACTCTTTAATCAACTAGCCGCATTTGTTTCTATTAAGATTAAGAGGTCTGAATCTGAATACACATCTGAATATTAAGATTTGCATTAAGATTCAGGTGTTTTGATCTGAATACACATCTGAATATTGAGATGTAGTCTCTAAATACGAACACTAAATAATTAATGCTATTTGTTTTCAATATCTGAATGTTAAAGTGAAATTAATATTGTATTAATAAAATATTATAAATTTTTCATTTCAATAAAATATATCACTTTTGATTAAAAAAAGAAAAAAGTTTTAATAATCATGATTTAGAGTACTATTTTTTCATTCAAAAACCTGATAAAAAACAATACACCAAAAATATTATTGCAACCAGTGTTCTTGACGCACATCAATATAAGAAAATTATTAATATAACAAAAATACTTGAAAGGATTTATGGAAACTTACAAGTTGGGGGAAAATGGTGTTTGATTGAGAAAAGTGAGAAAGAAAGTTTATAGTTATGAGATAAAAAGACACACCCAAAGCAGAAAATCTATGATTTATTATTTGATAACTTATCAAATGAGTCTGAATGTTATTAAGAGTCTCCTACAAATCTGATTTGTTCAGACCTCTTCAGACTCATTAACAGGTTTTTTTAAAAAATAAAACAAATGAACTTAATGGGTTGAATCTGAATTATTCAGATTCAAACCTAAAAATCAAACGTACTTAATGGGCTGAATCTGAATGATTAAGATTCAGACCTTAAGATTCAGACATCCGTTAAGTGCAAACAAATAAGGCCTAAAAATACTTATTACAAGTATTAATCAAGTAATTAAATATTTTTCTGAAATACCATTAATTAATTAGGTACAATGTACTAACTACGTAGTAATTAAATATTTTTTTTTGAAATAACATTAATTAACTATTTTTTTGATATAGTATTAATTAATTAGGTTATTAAGTACTCACTTTGTCCACTTTTATTTGTCAGGTTATGGTTTTCGAAAGTTGATTTGAATAATTTTAAAAGGTAAATTAAATTAGATTAATTTGAAATTTCAAACAAAAAAATTATATATTCAAAAACTATATGAAAAGTACTGTACATTGCAATTTCTTACATATCAATTTGATGAGAAAATATATCATAAAATATTAGTCAATTTTTTTATAATTTGACTCTAAAAACGAAAACTATGTAGTAGTGAACGGAGGTAGTACAATGTACTACCTATTTTAAGAAAGGACATTTCCTTTGATTAGTGATTGGTTATGACTAGGGGTATTCACGGATCGATTTGGATTGGTTATTAGTCAAAATAAAAACTAAATCAGCTTAATTGATTTTAATTATCAAAACCAAAATAAATCAAATATATATACATTTATCGGTTTGGTTCTTATCGGTTTTGATTTGGTTTGGTTATTAACCATACACAAAAATAAAAGAAAAAATAATTTAGAATGTGAAAAAAGTGACAACAATCCATTCAAAACGAAAAATAGTTAGAATGACTTATACACAGGTTAAAAATTGTACCAAACAAGATACTAATAATACAAAAAGCTAAGTGCATACGTTATTTTTATTTTCTAATTCATTCTACCAAACGACCCATTAAGTGCGCATAAGAATAATATTGAAGAAAATGTATTAGAAATGTTTTCATAATAATGCTGAATTAGTTATGTTGCATTATTTATTGTACATTGTTGGATATGATGTATTGGAAATAACAACTCTTTAGCTTTGAAAAATGGAAAATATTTTGAGAAAGATTTGAGGGATAGTTATGTAGTAATCAATCTAAGCATTCTCAATACATCGTAATTCATGATATTAGTAACCATACACAAAAATAAAAGAAAAAAATAATTTAAAATGTGAAAAGTGACAACAATCCATTCAAAACGAAAAATAGTTAGAATGACTTATACACAGGTTGAAAATTGTACCAAACAAGGTACTAATAATACAAAAAGCTAAGTGCATGCGTTATCTTTTTTTCTAATTCATTCTACCAAACAACCCCTTAAGTGCGCATAAGAATAATGTTGAAGAAAATATATTAGAAATGCTTGCATTAATAATGCTGGATTAGTTATGTTGCATTATTTTTTGTATATTGTTGGATATAATGTATTGGAAATAACAATTCTTACAAAATTTCTATAAAAAAAATACAAAGTACCTTCTACACTCTTTAGCTTTGAAAAATGGAAAATATTTTGAGAAAGATTTGAGGGATAGTTATGTAGTAATCAATCTAAGTAATAATATCGAAATTCATGGTATTAGTAATGCATGCATTATTTTTTTTTCTCCAGCTAGCCTTCACCTTTTCTTTATATTTTGGTGTCATTCTCCACATATTAAAGTACCTAAATTTCTTCTTCCCATTTATACACCCCTCTTCCCAGCTTATGATTGCAGGACAATGATCATATATTCCTTCATGCATAAAGTGTACTTCTGACGCTGATAATTTGCTTATCCAATCACTATTAACTAGTATCGTCTATTTTACTCCAAACTCTGTCTTCCCCTCTTTGTTTAGTATTCCATGTAAAGAATGAACCTGATGATTTAAGGTCCTGAACTTCACATTCCTCCACACATTGTCGAAATTCCCTTATTTCTGTCATTTTCACAGGTCATCCTATCCTTTCATCCATATTCAACATGCAATTGAAATCTCCCATTATAGCCCAAGCCCCATTGATGCTCCCACTTTACCCTTTTATGTCACTCCATAATGTTCTTCTCATTGCTTGATCATTGAAACCATATACCATTGTAATATCAAATACCCTTCTAGTACTCCTATATTCTACTTTACTGTGAATTATTTGCTATGTTACCAACTTCACATTCATATTGTATATCTCTGGCTTCTAAAATATCCAAATTCTCCCCCTATTGTGAGCTGTTAGATTAGTTGTAAACGACCATCCCCTACATAGATTAAGAGCTGCATTACCTGCTTTCACTCTCTTAATCCTAGTCTCCAGGAAACCAAACAAGCTGATATTTTAGGTATACAGGAAAACCTGCATTTTCTTTTGTTTATCAACTCTATTTAATCCCCTGGAGTTCCAGAACCCTATTTTATCCATTTAGGATGGGGTCTCACCCATCATTCTCCTTTCTTTGCTCATTTCCTTTCTCATTATCCCCTGCTCTTATCTCCTTACTTCCTTGCCCTATCTCCATCAACACATTGAAAAAGTTATTTGTCTCTGTTTCCATTATTTTGAGTCTTTTTCCTTTGTATCTCTATTCTACTAGACTGCCTGGTATTTCTTATTTCCTCCACTTTATCAGCCCTCTGTTGCCCTTCTCCATTTCTCAGTTGCTTTTCTTTGCGCTGCTGCTCATTCTCCTTTAATTGTTTTTTACACTCACTTATATCATGCCCAAAATTCGTACATTTCGTGCATAATATTGGCTTCCACTCATATTTGACTTGCTGATGCACTACCTTCCCTATTTCATTCTCAAACATTACTTTGGGATATTTCTTATTTAGAGGCATCTCTATCAATACTCTTGCAAACGTTAATATATCTTTCTGTGTTGTTGCTCTGTCTGCTTTCAATGGATGCCCTATCAACCCTGCTCTCTTTTTTAGAGCATTCCTTCACCAACATTTTATATCTAACCCTACCAATCTCACCCAAATTGGCATTTTTTCCACCTTTTCTTTTGTTACCGCTATATCCGGTTTCTATGATTTCACTATTACTGGCTTTTTGTTGAACATTTGCACACCTTCTTCCACTGCTATTCCCCTATTCTCAGCATTATTGAATCGCACCATAAACACCCCCTATTTACCTGAGCTACTTTATCTATTCCCAATTTTTTCCAGACTCTCCTAAAATATCCCTCCATAACTATCGGCGGTGGGTTCGATCTTAATACATAACAAACCACAGTTGTTCCCCAATATTCCACTTCCTCTTGTAAATCCTCACTTGTTATCTTAATATTGAGACTAGTGTCATGAACTTAGAGTCTTACTAAAGCTCTGTGCGGCACTTGACAACTAACTCACGAATCTTTCACGATCTTATAAGCTCAAGTAAGCCTTTAAAACTAAGATCACTAAGAGAATGAAAGGAAGACTTAAAAAGATTTGGAAGAAGGCTTTATATTGCTTGGAAGATTTCTTACAACTTTCTTGGTTGATTTACAAATGAGAGCCCACGTATTTATACTACTTCCTAGGGGGCTAAAGTGTAAATAAAAATTACTTACAACTCCCTAAGTTATTTACACTTTGGTCCCTATTTTAGAAAAGTCTACACTTTCTAGAATATGCTAAACCTTTCTAAGAAAATATCTAAATTATTCTAGAGAATTCTTTAGAATTCTCTAGTCTTCTCTAGTCTTCTCTATTAATCTAGAAGGTTCTAGAGTTCTCTGCAAACGTTCACAACTCTAGACCTTTCCGGCCCCATTCGGACGCAAAATTTAATTGTCATGTGGCGGAACGTTACACTCTCCCCCACCTATTGATGCGACGACCGCATCACATCGTCGCTGCATCGGTAACTAAATCTTATCTTCCCATACGCGCAATCAATAATCCACGAACTCGAGTAATGCCCTCGCGCAACTTCCTTAGTTGTTGCCTAATCTCTTTCGGCTTGATCTTTTGAACTAACTCCTTCCTAGAAGCAAGCACCTTGATGGCTTCCTTGGCATCACGGTATTATTATATTTCCTCGTGCGTGGTGGCGAGGGCCCCTTGGCACCATTGTTTTCTTTCAAACTTGAAATGGTGGCTACAAATGTCGACTTCTCCTTCTTAGGATTTTTCTTGAGCTGCATGGCCGTTAGCCGGACCTGCCCTTCTACATTCGGTGCCTTAACCATGGGGACCATGCATGTTCCTCCTTGCTCCATGACCAGAAGTTGTTGGAGGTAAGGATCGATTAGAGTGTGACACTGCTGGAAGAACTCTTACCCAAGAATTATATCAAAGAGATCTAAATGAGCGACAATGAAGTTGGTCTTACCTTTCCACTCGCATAGTGCGATGCTTACTCCATGCACAAGTCCTGTCACGGGAGTCGGTGGTGCATTAACCATCCTGATTTGGGCGTTACTTGGACTGTAACGCAGCCCTAAACTTGTCGCTGCCGTCTTGGTCATGATATTGACCTCTGCACCTGTGTCGACCATAGCACGAGTGGGTCTTCCATTGATCGTGATGTCGATATACTGTGCGCCGTATAATCTCGGCTTCTGTGGTTGCTTGGTGATAGTTCTGCATAGTCCGATCAAGCCCAACTGCGTCGTCTCTGCGTCTTGTTCTTGCTCATGTAATTCCTTCTCTTTCCGCTCTCGAAGGATAGCACCAAGGCTCTTCAGTTCAGGGCACCTCGCATAGACATGTGGCCCACCGCCTATGTAGCAACCACCTCTTTTGGAAACCTCTGTCTTTCTCTCCGTGTTGCCATGATATCCAGACTTCTTGCCATTGGACTTATAGGTATCATACTTCTTATGATGTTGTCGTTGCTCCTCGCCTTTGCCACGATCTCCCCCACCATGGTCAGGACTACCTCTCACTTCGTCTCCTTCGGCTTTGTTAGGCTTTTCATGCCTGAAGTCTGTCAAAGCTTCGGCCTGCGTGATAGCTTCATCAATCGTCTTGATCTGTCGGCGTTCCAACTCCGTCCTGGCCCAATTTTGAAGCACATCCATAAAGTGGAATAACATATCATCATCCGTGAGGTTGGGAATCTGAAGCGTGAGGGTGGTGAACTCATCCACATATACGCGTATGCTACCCGTATGCTTCAGTTTCCTGAACTTGCGCTGCGTCTCATAGATAACGTTGTTAGGGAAGAACGCCTTCTTAAACTCCTCTTGGAATCGTTCCCAAGTATTGATGGTGCAATGACCCTTCCCTATTTCCGACTCTTTATGCCTCCACCACAACATGACCATCTCCGAAAGATACAACACAGTGGTGTTGATCTTACTATCTTTGCTCTTCAGCCTGTTGCACTTGAAGTAATTCTCCAAATGCCACAGAAAATTGTCCACCTCTTGCGCGTCACAAACGCCTTTGAACATAGGTGGCTTGGGAGCCTCGACCTTGGCCTCCATATCTCGATCGAACGACGACGATCCTCTAACTTTTGCACCTTGCTTGAGTGATTTTATCTCGGCCTTCATGGTCTCAATCGTGCTCAACGCCTCCATGAGCCGACACTCCAAGGAAGTGATAACCTCCTTCATCTCAAACTCGGCCCGCTGGCAACCCTCCAACTCCTTACGGTTGTTCTCGGCCTTCTCAAGGGTCTTGAACTTGTCGTCGACCACATTAATGCGCCGGCCTAATATCTTCACGGCCTGCCTTGCCACTTCCACCCTTGCGACCTATTTTTCTCCAGCGGTGATGTTTATGACATCGTCGCCCAATTCATCGTCACTTGCTTCGGCAGTCGAGGGCGGATGAGATGTTAGCGATTCGCTAGGTTTGGGATCGGGCAGCACCTCCTCATTACCCTTTTGATGTTTCTTTGTCTTTCGGTTCCTCTTTACACCATCCATACGGACGTTGGTGGTGCTAGCGTCATTTATGTCTCCTTCGGTAGTCATTCCCTTAGTATTAAACTTTGCTCTGATACCACGTTGTAACGGCCTTAGAGTCTTACTAAAGCTCCGTGCGGCACTTGACAACTTACTCACGAATCTTTCACGATCTTGTAAGCTCAAGTAAGCCTTTAAAACTAAGATCGCTAAGAGAATGAAAAGAAGACTTAATAAGATTTGGAAGAAGGCTTTATATTGCTTGGAAGATTTCTTACAACTTTCTTGGTTGATTTACAAATGAGAGCCCACCTATTTATACTACTTCCTAGGGGGCTAAAGTGTAAATAAAAATTACTTACAAGTACCTAAGTTATTTACACTTTGATCCCTATTCTAGAAAAGTCTACACTTTCTAGAATATGCTAAACCTTTCCAAGAAAATATCTAAATTATTCTAGAGAATTCCTTAGAATTCTCTAGTCTTATCTATTAATCTAGAATGTTCTAGAGTTCTCTGCAAACCTCTTCACAACTCTAGACTCTTCCGCCCCCATCCGGACGCAAAATTTAATTGTCATGTGGTGGAACGTTACACTAGGGTTTACTTCCCCGTTCAGATCCAGTCCTTCTACTTGCGATATTGTCCCTACAATTCTACTCCATGTCACACCTTCACTTGGCCTTGCTGTAGATCTCACATTTGATGTCTCTTTCTCCACCATATCTGTCTTTGGTTTCTAAATTTGGTACATGGTATATCAAATGGTGTATCTACAGGATAACACATTTAGAAATCACCTATATAAGTGTGAATGCATGCAGGCGTTATGTGTTTTAATATTATATGATAGAAAACTCTTAATAAGTGATAAGCTACGTAATATTTTAAATATATATATGATAGCAAAGTATGTATAATTATACGAGTATATTTAATTCCAGGAAAATGCACTGACTGACTCAACTACTGAAATTGGATGATGCTTTTTTGGCTAAATTGAAAATGTATTGAAATATTATGATATTAAAAAGTTATTACCTGACATATTTAATATCGCAAAATTTCAATACATTTTCAATTTTAAATTACAAAATTCAAATTTGTTCGTTAATTTAATTTGTCAAGTCAAGGTCAAAGATTATTTTTATATCGGAATGAGAATTTTATTTATTATTCTTTTAAAAATAAAGAGGTGGTGTGCTAAACAATTTCATATCTCATCACACATATATATTATATGATACTAATGACTGTTGCGGAGCAAAATTATGTGTGAGGTGTGAGGTGTAAGGTAGAGAATTTATTTAAAATTAGAATAGATCATGTGTCAATTTTATCAATATATTAAGTTTAGATAATTCCGATAAGATGTGACAAGCACATGCATGTGACATGCATTTAATATATTTGTGAGAGATTCCATCTCATCTAATCAGATTATAAAATTCAAAATAATAATAATAATAATAATAATAATAATAATAATATAGATATGGGTTCAACCAACAAGGTAAATAGTACTACCTAATAATTTAAAAATCTAACACGTTAAAATATTATTAAAATTTAGATATTGTCACTTTTGATAAATAGATATGGGTTCAACCAACAAGGTAAATAGTACCACCTAATATATTTTATGGGTTCAACAAAATATATCACTTTTGATATTTTTTAATAATCATGATTTAGAGTACTATTTTTTCATTCAAAAACCTGACAAAAAATAATACACCAAAAATATTATTGCAACCAGTGTTCTTGACACACATCAATATAAGAAAATTATTAATATAACAAAAAATACTTGAAAGGATTTATGGAAACTTACAAGTTGGGGGAAATGGTGTTTGATTGAGAAAAGTGAGAGAGAAAGTTTATAGTTATGAGATAAAAAGACACACCCAAAGCATAAAATCTATAATTTATTATTTGATAACTTATCAAATGAGTCTGAATGTTATTAAGAGTCTCCTACAGATCTGATTCGTTCAGACCTCTTCAGACTCATTAAGAGTTTTTTTTTAAAAGAATAAAACAAATGAACTTAATGGGTTTAATCTGAATTATTCAGATTCAGACCTAAAAATCAAACGTACTTAATGGGCTGAATCTGAATGATTAAGATTCAGACATCCGTTAAGTGCAAACAAATGAGGCCTAAGAATACTTATTACAATTATTAATTAAGTAATTAAATATTTTTCTTAAATACCATTAATTAATTAGGTACAATGTACTAACTACGTAATAATTAAACTTTTTTTTTTAAATAACATTAATTAAATATTTTTTTGAAATAGTATTAATTAATTAGGTTATTAAGTACTCACTTTGTCCACTTTTATTTGTCAGGTTATGGTTTTCGAAAGTTGATTTGACTAATTTTAAAAGGTAAATTAGTTTAGATTAATTTGAAATTTCAAACAAAAAAATTATATATTCAAAAACTATATAAAAAGTACTGTACATTGCAATTTCTTACATATCAATGTAATTAGAAAATATATCATAAAATATTAGTCAATTTTTTTTATAATTTGACTCTAAAAACAGAAATTATGTTGTAGTGAACGGAGGTAGTACAATGTACTACCTATTTTAAGAAAGGATCATTTCCTTTGATTAGTGATTGGTTATGACTAGGGGTATTCACGGATCGACTTGGATTGGTTATTGGTCAAAATGAAAATCAAGTCAACTTAATCGATTTTAAAAT
>JABWTJ010001271.1:0-90533 GCA_016801875.1 Solanum sitiens
GATTGACCTTACCTCCACACTCGGGTTCGAGCCGAGTTGGAGGCATTAAGCGGCACGAATTAATTGATTTAAAATTTGAGAAAATAAGGAGGGGCATTATAATAACTTAATATATAATTATAATCTTATTTTTACCATTTAATTGTGTTGATTAAGTCAACAACAATTCCCACAAAAGGGGCACACGACTCCCACTTGGAGTGTGCTTCATGCCCACTCTTAATTCTTTATATTACTCCTAAAAACATTTTCAGCTTTACCTCACAATTCAAAAATAGAAAACAAATGTATACTCACTGTTCTAAACGTATTCTTGGCTGCATCTATCAAAAAACAAAAGGAAAAATTCGTACACCTAAGTGTTATATGTAAAGAACTTCACTTGGGAACAAGAATCAAAGCTCGGAATAAAGGTTTGTGTGTGGGTGGAGGCGTGTGGTTGTGGCTGGTTATAAAGGATGAAAAGGTATGGGTTTTCTTCTCTCTTGGTCCCTTTCCCAAGAGTCCCCTAAGGTTCAGTTTAAATCCAATAAAAAACTAAGGTTGTCCCCCGTTGCATGCCCCTGTTATTAGATCCTATGAACGAATTGATGCGTGCGTTGGTATGACTTCTGGTAGATAATTTTAGGAATGATTGTGATTATGTGCAATGTGTGTTTTGGGCTATTTATGATTGGTTATGAACATCCGAATGTTGAATGTCATATGTGCACAAAACATGCTATTTTCCATAATTGTATTGTTACTGTTAACATGAAGAAATATGGTGAATCATGTGATATGCAATGTTGTGTGTTTAACATGCAAAAGAAATTGAGATGTTCATGAATAAGAAAGTGAAAGTAAAGTCCTTAATGATTTGGTTAAGAGTATCTGTAAAACTATGAGTTAAACGCCTAGGCTAAATATAAGAAAGTCAAGTTAAATTATATGTTAATTGAGCTTGGTTTCGGCTAGTCACTAGTATAAATGAAGAGCACTAGAGGCTACCATTTAAAGTGAATCTCGAAAACCTTAAGGTCCTAATACTAAGAGATTAAGCCTTAAAATAAAAGAAAAGAAAATAGGGTGAGAGAGGGGATTCGAACTTGGCTCATTGAAATAAGCCTTAAATTAAAAGAAAAGAAAATTTTGTGAGGGAAGGGGGATTCGAACTCGGCTCCTTGGCCAAGGGTGTGAGATACATAAATCTCACACCAAAATAAAATAATAAAATTGAGACCACTGGGATTCGATCCTAGATCCTCTTGGCCAAAATAAATGAAGTCACCTAGCACTCTAAATAATTAATCAAATCAAGTGCTGCCCAAGGGATTCGATCATGGGTCCCTTGACTGAAATTGTGAGACGCATTAAAATGAAATAAAATGCAGCCACTAGGGATGGAACTTGGGTCCCTTGGCTGAATGTGTAAAATGCATAATTCTTACACAACATATACTTAGATTTTCATGAAACATTTATTCAATTATGAGTAACCCGAAATGGGCAAGACCATGAGTTAATGATAATATTAATAAATGAACATTCACGTAATGAGGTGAGTAATTATATTATACTATGATGCTAATGATAATAGTGACAACATGATAATAGGCTAAGATGAATGGTGAGACAAGTCTCAACCAAGCCTAAGTAAAGGTCACCAAAAGTACTCACCTAAGAGAGTGATGAACATTAAGAGACAAGTCTCAATCACATTCTATATGTAAGTGTAAGGACAATTCACACTTAATACGTAAACAAGAGATGAAAAATCATCTAATGAGCTATGAATACCTCATGCTAAGAAGCAAGCTTCGATGATGTATGAGTTGAATGTAAATAGGAACTTTAAACTAATCACCGATAGGCTAACTATGAGTGGTGATGCCTTCCTTCGGGAAGGGCGGAGGTTCACATAAATCTCATGAGATGAGACTGTCCACCAAGGTGGGTATGGGTCTCCATAAATCTCCTAGTCTTTGAACTATGTTGCCAACATAGGGAACTAGCTTGGTTCGAACCCATAAAGCTAGCATGTTTTGGTTTCACTTTGGCCAGTGACTCCACCTCTTTTCGGTGTGGGGGAGACACCGGATTTCATGATGCTCACATGATCTATGTCGGTTAAGGTTGAAGTTCCTCAAAGTATGAAAGATAATGAAATGAACGATACCGAAGGTGTTTGTTCAAGACAATTAGGAGGTGAGACCAAACTCAAGTATTGACATTAGGTCATTCTTGGTCGTTGCACTTCATGATACCGATGAGAGTCTTAAACTTAATCGTAGGTATAGCTGGTGTTTACATAAGCCTATAAATGAATGAAATGAATAATGTGAAGTACGAATGAACGAATGAAGCAGACTCTGTGTTTTCTAAAGGAGACCCCTCAGATTGAGATCCCATATGTTGGGCCCTCACTTGAGATGTCTTAATGCTATGTCCATGATTCCAAGGTCTCATGGAAATGAAATGTATACTATATGAAACATGAAATGTATATTATGTGAACCTACGTGTTTATGCTGTGTGACATATTCATGGCATGACCTTCCTATTACGAAATAATCAAAGTCAAGAGACTTGACCTTCTAAGAAAACATGTTGATTAGGAAGAGCCATTCTTGTTCATGCATTACCATTATGTGTTGTTGCATGTACCCATACTTAGTACAAGTGTGTACTAATTCCATACAATATTACTATTTTAGGTGCAGGCTCAGGTGGACTTTGAGGGTATCATTGCAGCTGTTCAGACTCAGAGATTTCATCCGAACTTGGTAGGTCCTCATGCATTCGAGGATGCCTGCCTTTATATTTCTTAATGAGTAGTAGGTTTGAACTAGTGGGGTAGGTTCCACTAGTGTTTCTTTCCTATTTTATTCAGACGCTTGTAATGATGCCGTTTTGGCAAGTATTACTTATGACATGAGATTCCATTTCTTTCAAGTTGCATGATCTTATAACTAGATGGTTGATGTACGAGCAAATGAACTTACTTACAAATATGCGTTTATATGAAGTCTATGTATAATTCAACTATAAACAAAAAGTTTTAAAATTTTTGCTAAAATTAACCTTATGAATGTGATGAATGCAAGAAGAGGCTTGTCTGCGACCTCTGAGAGGTCAACAACACCGGTTGCGATTCGGATTCCAGAATCCGGGTCGTTACACCCCCCCCCTAAAATTACCATCAAATATATCAAAAGAGCTATGGCTGACTTCTTTGGGGATGGGATAAAGAAAAGAATAAATATCATAGGAATGCCTGGGATACTTTGAGTTTGCCCTATGATGAAGGAGGTATTGGAAAAAGGGGTCTTGAAGATATTTGTACCTCTCTGCAACACAAGCAGTGGTGGATTTTTTATACCAAAAGCACCTTATGGGGTCATTTTTTGAGAGAAAAATATTGTCAAAGGGTTAATCAAGTTGTCAAAAAACTTGACACTAGTCAATCCTTGATTTGGAATTTTTTGATGAAAACTAAGGTCATTGGAGAACCTCAGGTAACTTGGAGAATCATTTCAGGTAATAGTTCATTCTGGTGGGATGATTGGTTAGGAACTGGACCCCTAGATCTTCAATGCAATTACATTACCAGTCCCAACAATATCACTTTTAGTGAATTCCTAATAGATGGTCATTAGAATGAGACTATGGTGAGGCAATGCCCCCCCCCTCTTATTGTTCCACAAATCTTGGATATCATCATTCATTTTCAAGATGCTATTCTGGATAAACAAAGCTGGAAACTAAATGACAGTTGCTTATTCACATGTACATCAGCCTAGGAACATGTCAGACAAAAGAGAAACAAAAGTTTCATCAGTAAAGGTATTTGGCATAAGAAAATATCTTTTAAGATATCCTTTCTTGTGTTGAGGTCTCTAAGATGTAAACTTCCAACTAGTGACAAGCTTACCAATTTTGGAATAGAATCTGCTCAATGTTTTTGTTGTTACAAACCTAGAAAGGATAATGTGCAGAATATATTTATATCAGGTCATTTTGTCAATAATATTTGGAGCTATTTTTCTACAGCCTTTGGTATTCTTCATAAACATAACTCTATGAGAGCCCTTATTTTGGGGTGGCAGCGATAGAATCACATAAATGATATGCATAAACTGCTGCTACAACTTTTCCCCTTGATCATATTTTGGAATATGTGGAAGAACACATGTGCAGCCAAGTATGGTGCAAAACCTTCCAACACTACCAGGGTTGAGTTTCTAATCCTTAAGGATGTTATTCATCTACTCATCACAGCTTATCCCTACATCCCATGGCATTATAATTGGACATAAATTGTAAGGATGTTGTAAGCCTGCAGACAGGATACCATGGTCAAGAGTGTTACTTGGAAGAAACATAATAAGACTTTACTCAAACTTAACACTGATGGTAGTGCTCTCAACAATCCGATAAAGATTGGAGGAGGGGGAATTTTGAGAGACTACCAAGGAAATATTGTTTATGCATTCACTATTCCATTAGGATTTGGAACCAATAACCAGGCAGAACTCCAGGCTGCAAGTCATGGTATCAGCATGGTAAGAATTGGTTCTCTCTTGTATGATTAAGAAGATTCCACATCCATGGAGTTGACAACAATACATCCCTGAGCTTCAAAGTTTGGTACAACAGCTGGAAAATTTCAAATGTTCTCACACCTATAGGGAAGCAAATAATACAGCAGACTACCTATCCAAATGCAGCCATAACATTGACATTGTCCAACATTTCTATCTAAAAGAACAACTCACTACTCTAGCTAGGGGAAGTTACTTACAGGAAAAAATGGGAATGGAAAATTTCAGAAGAAAGAAACTCAGAAGAATCAAACATCCTCCCTAAAAGTGTTCTAATTATTTCTTATATCTAGGTTTATATTTTCTTTTTACTTTTGTAAGGGGAGAGTCTCCCTTATTTATGCTATCCTAGTTCTTTGTACTGAGAGGACTCCTCTCATAGGTTACCAGAAACTAGGATTTTAGTAGTATGGGGAAGAGTTGGAGAGCCTACTATGGATAATTAGTAGGCTACCAACTCTTGAACAAATTTAAGTTCGAGGTACGATTTATGTCCCGCTCCTTGTACTTTTGTTTTATTTATGTTAAGGCCTAGGGGTGTTGCTCAGCCCCTACCCGCCCCCAAGGGTTCTTCACAAAAGTAAAATCCCAAAATACCAAATCCAAACATTAAACACTAAACCATAGATTTTAAACCAAAATTCCTAAAACCCAAAACCTAAAACCAGAAAAAAACCTATAACATAACCCTAACCCTATCCCTAACCCGAACCTGAACCCTAATCCCTAAACCCAAAGACTAATATACCAAAACCCTAACATTAAAAACTAAACCATAGATATTACAACTCTAATGCTGAACCCCAAACCCTAAAACATAAGAAATAACCTAAACCCTAACACTAACCCTAACCTTACCATAAACCCTAAACTCCAAGCCCAAAATATCAAAACCCAAACATTAAACATTAAACCATTGATATTAAACCTAAAATCCTAAACCCTAACCCAAAAACCTAAAAAAAAAAAAAAACCTAACCCTAACCCTAACCCTAACATTAACCCTAACCCTAACCCTACCATAAACCCTAAACCCTAAGCCCAAAACCAAAACCCGAATATTAAACACTAAACCATTGATTTTAAATCTCAAATCCTAAACCTTAAACCCAAAAACCTAAAAAAACCAAAAACCTTAACCCTAACCCTAACCCTAACCCTAAACCATAAACTCAAAACCCTAAGCCCAAAATACCAAAACCCAAAACATTATATACTAAACTATATATTTTAAACCTCAAAGGCTAAACCCTGAACCATAAAACCCAAAAAAAAACCTACACCCTAACCCTAACCCTAACCCTAACCCTAACTCTAACCCTAACCCAAAATCCCTAGCCCAAAATACCAAAACCTAAACATTAAACACTAAATCAAAGATTTTAAACAAAAAATCTTAAACCCCAAAGCCTAAAACCTAAAGAGAAACCTAAACCCTAACCCTAAGCTTTTCCCTAACACGAACCCTAACCCAAACCCTATCATTAACCCTAACCCTAAACCCTAAACCCTAAACCCTAAACTCAAAGCCCAAAATACAGAAACTCTAAAATAAAACACTAAACTATAGATATTACAACTCAAATCCTTAACCCCAAACCCTAAAATCTTAAAAATAACCTAAACCCTAACCCTAACCCGAACATTAACCCTAACCCTAACCCTACCATAAACCCTAAACCCAAAGCCCAAAATATAAGAACCCAAATATTATACACCAAACCATTGATATTAAACCTAAAATCCTAAATCCTAAACCCAAAAACCTAAAAATACACAAAACCCTAACCCTAACCCTAACCCTAAATAATAAACCCAAAACCCTAAGCCCAAAATACAAAAACCCAAACATTAAATACTAAACCATAGATTTTAAACCTCAAATGCTAAACCTTGAAACATAAAACCTAATAAAAACCTACACCCTAACCTTATCTTAACCCTAACCCTAACCCTAAACCCTAAGTTAAAAAAAAGTACAAAAAAACCCTAAGTCCAAAATACGAAAACCCAAACATTAAACACTAAACAATAGATTTTAAACCTCAATCCTAAATCACAAACCCTAAAACATAAACCAAAACCAAAACCCTAACCCTAGCATTAACCCTAACCCTAACACCAAACTATTAACCTAATATCCCAAGACCACAATACAACAACCAAAGCATTAACCACTCAACCATAGATTTTAAACCAAAAATCCAAAACCCCAAAACCTAAAACCTAAAAAAAAACTAAACCCTAACCCTAACCCTATCCCTAACACGAACCCTAACCCTAACCCTATCCGTAACCCTAACCCTAAACCCTAAATCCAAAGCCCAAAATACCAAAACTCTAACATTAAACACTAAACCGTAGATATTCAACTCAAATTCTTAACCCCAAACCCCAAACCCTAACCCTAACCCTAACATTAACCCTAACCCTAACCCTACCATAAACCCTAAACCCCAAGCCCAAAATACCAAAACCCGAATATTAAATTCTAAACCATAGATTTTAAACCTCAAATGTTAAACTCTGAACCATAAAACCTAAAAAAAAACATAAACCCTAACCCTTACCCTAACGTAAACCCTAACCCAAACCTTAACCCTAACCATAACCCTAAACCATATATCTGAAACCCCAAGCCCAAAATTCCAAAACCCAAACATTAAACACTAAACCATAGATTATAAACCAAAAATCCTAAACCCCAAAACCTAAAACCTAAACAAAACTCGAAACCCTAACCCTAACCCTATATCTAAAATGAACCCTAACCCTAACCCTATCCTTGACCCTAACCATAAACCCAGAGCCCAAAATACAAAAATCCTAATATTAAACACTAAACCGTAGATATTAGAACTCAATTCCTTAACACCAAATCCTAAAAACTAAAAAACAACCTAAACCCTAACCCTAACCCTAACATTAACCCTAACCCTAACCCTACCATAAACCCTAAACCCTATGCCCAAAACCAAAACCCGAACATTAAACACTAAACCATTGATTTGAATTCTCAAATCCTAAACCTTAAACCCAAAAACCTAAAAAACCCAAAACCTTAACCCTAACCCTAAACCATAAACTTAAAACCCTAAGCCCAAAATACCAAAACCCAAAACATTATATACTAAACTATATATTTTAAACCTTAAAGGCTAAACCCTGAACCATAAAACCCTAAAAAAAAACTACACCCTAACCCTAACGCTAACCCTAACCCTAATCTAACCCTAACCCTAAATCCCTAGCCCAAAATACCAAAACCCAAACATTAAACACTAAATCATAGATTTTAAACAAAAAATATTAAACCCCAAAGCCTAAAACCTAAAGAGAAACCTGAACCCTAACCCTAACACGAACCCTAACCCAAACCCTATCATTAACCCTTACCCTAAACCCTAAACCCTAAATCCTAAACTCAAAGCCCAAAATACAGAAACTCTAAAATAAAAGACTAAACTATAGATATTACAACTCAAATCCTTAACCCCAAACCTAAAAATTTAAAAACAACCTAAACCCTAATCCTAACCCGAACATTAACCCTAACCCTAACCCTACCATAAACCCTAAACCCAAAGCCCAAAATACAAGAACCCAAGTATTATACACCAAACCATTGATATTAATCCTCAAATCCTAAACCCTAAACCCAAAAACCTAAAAATACACAAAACCCTAACCCTAACCCTAACCCTAAACAATAAACCCAAAACCCTAATCCCAAAATACAAAAACCCAAACATTAAATACTAAACCATAGATTTTAAACCTCAAATGCTAAACCCTGAAACATAAAACCTAATAAAAACGTACACCCTAACCTTATCTTAACCCTAACCCTAACCCTAAACCCTAATTCAAAAAAAGTACAAAAAAAAACCTAAGTCCAAATATGAAAACCCAAACATTAAGCACTAAACAATAGATATTAAACCCCAATCCTAAATCACAAACCCTAAAACATAAACCAAAACCAAAACCCTAACCCTAACATTAACCCTAACCCTAACGCCAAACTATTAACCTGATATCCCAAGACCACAATACCACAACCAAAGCATTAACCACTCAACCATAGATTTTAAACCCAAAATCCAAAACCCCAAAACCTAAAACCTAAAAAAAAACTAAACCCTATACCTAACACGAACCCTAACACTAACCCTAAACCCTAAACCCAAAGCCTAAAATACCAAAACTCTAACATTAAATACTAAACAGTAGATATTCAACTCAAATTCTTAACCCCAAATCGCAAACCTTAAAAAAAAATAAACCCTAACCCTAACCCTAACGTTAACCCTAACCCTAACCTTACCATAAACCCTAAACCCCAAGCCCAAAATACCAAAACCCGAACATTAAATTCTAAACCATAGATTTTAAACCTCAAATGTTAAACCCTGAACCATAAAACCTAAAACAAAACATACACCCTAACCCTATACCCTAAACCCTAAGAACAAAAAAGTCCAAAAAAGGTTAAAAAAAACTCAAAGTCCAAAATACGAAAACCGAAACTTTAAACACTAAACATATATTTTAAACCTCAAAACCTAACACATAAAAAAAAAACTAAACCCTAACCCTAACCCTAACACAAACCCTAACCCAAACCTTAACCCTAACCCTAACCCTAAACCATTAATCTGAAACCCCAAGCCCAAAATGCCAAAACCCAAACATTAAACACTAAACAATAGATTTTAAACCTCAATCCTAAATCACAAACCCTAAAACATAAACCCAAACCCAAACCCTAACCCTAACATTAACCCTAACCCTAACGCCAAACTATTAACCTGATAACCCAAGACAACAATACCACAACCAAAGCATTAACCACTCAACCATAGATTTTAAACAAAAAATCCAAAATCCCAAAACCTAAAACCTAAAAAAAAACTAAACCCTAACCCTAACCCTATCCCTAACACGAACCCTAACCCTAACCCTAAACCCTAAACCCAAAGCCCAAAATACCAAAACTCTAACATTAAACACTAAACCGTAGATATTAACATCAAATTCTTAACCCCACACCCCAAACCCTAAAAAATAAACTAAACGCTAACCCTAACCCTAACGTTAACCTAACCCTAACCCTACCATAAACCCTAAACCCCAAGCCCAAAATACCAAAACCCGAACATTAAATTCTAAACCATAGATTTTAAACCTCAAATGTTAAACCATGAACCATAAAACCTAAAAAAAAACATACACCCTAACCCTATACCCTAAACCCTAAGTACAAAAAAGTCCAAAAAAGGTTTAAAAAAAACTCAAAGTCCAAAATACGAAAACCCAAACTTAAAACACTAAACATATATTTTAAACCTCAAATCCGAAACCACAAAACCTAACACATAAAAAAAACCTAAACCCTAACCCTAACCCTAACCCTAACCTTAACCCTAACCCTAACCCTAAACCATTAATCTGAAACACCAAGCCCAAAATGCCAAAACCCAAACATTAAACACTAAACCATAGATTTTAAACCAAAAATCCTAAACCCCAAAACCTAAAACCTAAACAAAACTCTAAACCCTAACCCTAACCCTATCTCTAAAATGAACCCTAACCCTAACCTATACTTGACCCTAACCCTAAACCCAGAGCCCAAAATACAAAAATCCTAATATTAAACACTAAACCATAGATATTAGAACTCAATTCCTTAACACCAAATCCTAAAAACTAAAAAACAACCTAAACCCTAACCCTAACCCTAACATTAACCCTAACCCTAACCCTACCATAAACCCTAAACCCTAAGCCCAAAACCAAAACCCGAACATTAAACACTAAACCATTGATATTAAATCTCAAATCCTAAACCTTAAGCCCAAAAACCTAAAAAAACCAAAAACCCTAACCCTAACCCTAACCCTAAACCATAAACTCAAAATCCTAAGCCCAAAACACCAAAACCCAAAACATTATATACTAAACCATATATTTTAAACCTCAAAGGCTAAACCCTGAACCATAAAACCTAAAAAAAAACTACACCCTAACCCTAACCCTAACCTTAACCCTAACTCTAATCCTAACTCAAAATCCCTAGCCCAAAATACCAAAACCCAAACATTAAACACTAAATCATACATTTTAAACAAAAAAATCTTAAACCCCAAAGCCTAAAACCTAAAGAGAAACTTAAACCCTAACCCTAACCTTTTCCCTAACACGAACCCTAACCCAAACCCTATCATTAACCCTAACCCTAAACCCTAACCTCAAAGCCTAAAATACAGAAACTCTAAAATAAAACACTAAACTATAGATATTACAACTCAAATCCTTAACCCCAAACCCTAAAACCTTAAAACAACCTAAACCCTAACCCTAACCCTACCCCAAAAATTAACCCTAACCCGAACCCTACTATAAACCCTAAACCCAAAGCCCAAAATACAAGAACCCAAATATTATACACCAAATTATTGATATTAAACCTCAAATCCTAAACCCTAAACCCAAAAACCTAAAAATACACAAAACCCTAACCCTAACCCTAACCCTAACCCTAAATAATAAACCCAAAACCCTAAGCCCAAAATACAAAAACCCAAACATTAAATACTAATCTATACATTTTAAACTTCAAATGCTAAACCCTGAAACATAAAACCTAATAAAAAAAAACTACACCCTAACCTTATCTTAACCCTAACCCTAAACCCTAAGTAAAAAAAAAGTACAAAAAAGTACAAAAAAACCCTAAGTCCAAAATACGAAAATCCAAACATTAAACAATAAACAATAGATTTTAAACTTCAAATCCTAAATCACAACCCCTAAAACATAAACCCAAACCAAAACCCTAACCCTAACATTAACCATAACCCTAACGCTAAACTATTAACCTGATATCCCAAGACCACAATACCACAACCAAAGCATTAACCACTCAACCATAGATTTTAAACCAAAAATCCTAAACCCCAAAACCTAAAACCTAAAAAACACTTTAACCCTAACCCTAACCCTATCCCTAACACGAACCCTAACCCTAACCCTATCCTTAACCCAAAACCTAAACCCTCAACACTAAACCCAAAGACTAAAATACCAAAACTCTAACATTAAACACTAAACCATAGATATTACAACTCAAATTCTTAACCCCAAACCCCAAAACCTAAAAAAAAACTAAACCCTAACCCTAACCCTAACGTTAACCCTAAACCTAAACCTACCATAAACCCTAAACCCCAAGCCCAAAATACCAAAACCCGAACATTAAATACTAATACATTGATTTAAAACCTCAAATCCTAAACCTTAAACCCAAAAACCTAAAAAAAATAACTAACCCTAACCCACCCAAAATACTAAAACTCAAACATTAAAGTCTAAACCATAGATTTTAAACCTCAAATGTTTTAAACCCTGAACCATAAAACCTAAAAAAAAACATACACCCTAACCCTAACCATAAACCCTATACCCTAAACCCTAAGTACCAAAAAGTCCTCAAAAAGGTTTAAAAAAACTCAAAGTCCAAAATACGAAAACCCAAACATTAAACACTAAGCATATATTTTAAACCTCAAATCCTAAACCACAAAACCTAAAACCTAAAAAAAACCTAAACCCTAACCCTAACCCTAACCCAAACCTTAACCCTAATCCTAACCCTAAACCATTAATCTGAAACCCCAAGCCCAAAATACCAAAACCCAAACATTAAACACTAAACCATAGATTTTAAACCAAAAATTCTAAACCCCAAACCTAAAACATAAACAAAACTCGAAACCCTAACCCTAACCCTATATCTAAAATGAACCCTAACCCTAACCCTATCCTTGACCCTAACCCTAAACCCAGAGCCTAAAATACCAAAATCCTAATATTAAACACTAAACCATAGATATTAGAACTCAATTCCTTAACACCAAATCCTAAAAACTAAAAAACAACATGAACCGTAACCCTAACCCTAACATTAACCTAACCCTAACCCTACCATAAACCCTAAACCCTAAACCCAAAAACAAAACCAGAACATTAAACACTAAACCATTGATATTAAATCTCAAATGCTAAACCTTAAATCCAAAAACCTAAAAAAACAAAAACCCTAACCCTAAACCTAACCCTAAACCATAAACTTAAAATCCTAAGCCCAAAATACCCAAACCCAACACATTATATACTAAACCATATATTTTAAACCTCAAAGGCTAAACCCTGAACCATAAAACCTAAAAAAAAAACTACACCCTAACCCTAACCCTAACCCTAACCCTAACTCTAACCCTAACCCAAAATCCCCAGCCCAAAATACCAAAACCTAAACATTAAACACTAAATGATAGATTTTAAACAAAAAATCTTAAACCCCAAAGCTTAAAACCTAAAGAGAAACCTAAACCCTAACCTTAACATTTTCCCTAACACGAACCCTAACCCAAACCCTATCATTAACCCTAACCCTAAACCCTTAACCCTAAACTCAAAGCCCAAAATACAGAAACTCTAAAATAAAATACTAAACTATAGATATTACAACTCAAATCCTTAACCCCAAACCCTAAAACCTTAAAAACAACCTAAACCCTAACCCTAACCCGAACATTAACCCTAACCCTAACCCTACCATAAACCCTAAAGCCAAAGCCCAAAATACAAGAACCCAAATATTATACACCAAACCATTGATATTAAACCTCAAATCCTAAATCCTAAACCTAAAAACCTAAAAATACACAAAACCCTAACCCTAACCCTAAACAATAAACCCAAAACCCTAAGCCCAAAATACAAAAATCTCAACATTAAATACTAAACCATAGATTTTAAACCTCAAATGCTAAACCCTGAAACATAAAACCTAATAAAAACCTACACCCTAACCTTATCTTAACCCTTACCCTAACCCTAAACCCTAAACCCTAAACCCTAAGTCAAAAAAAGTCAAAAAAAAGTACAAAACACCCCAAGTCCAAAATACGAAAACCCAAACATTAAACACTAAACAATAGATTTTAAACCTCAAATCCTAAACTAGAAACCCTAAAACCTAAAAAAAAACTTAAACCCTAACCCTAATCCTAACCCAAACCCTAACCCTAAACCATTAACCCAAAATTCCAAGCCCAAAATATGAAAACCCAAACATTAAACACTAAATCATTGATTTTAAACTAGAAATCCTAAATACCAAAACCTAAAACCTAAAAAAAAAAAAACTCTAACCCTAACCCTATCCTTAACCCTAACCCTAAATCCTAAACCATAAACCCTAAACCCAAAGCCCAATATACCAAAACCCTAACATTAAACACCAAACCATAGATATTAAAACTCAAATCCATAACACTAAATCCTAAATCCTAAAAAATATCATAAACCCTAACCCTAACCCTAACATTAATCCTATTCTTAACCTTACCATAAACCCTAAACACCAAGCCCAAAATACAAAAACCCAAACATTAAACACTAAACCATTGATATTAAACCTCAAATCCCAAACCTTAAACCAAAAAACCTAAAAAAACAACTAACCGTAACCCTAACCCTAACCCTAACCTTAACCATAACCCTAACCCTAAACCATAAACCAAAACCCTAATCCCAAAATACCAAAACCCAAACATTAAGTACTAAGCCATAGATTTCAAACCTCAAATGCTAAACCCTAAACCCTAAAACCTAAAAAAAAACTACACCATAACCCTAATCCTAACCCTTAACCCTAACCCTAACCCTAAACCCTAAACCCTAAGTCCAAAAAAACTCTAAGTCCAAAATACGAAACCCCAAATATTAAATACTAAACCACAGATTTTAAACCTCAAATCCTAAACCCCAAAACCTTAAACCCTAAAAAAAAACTAAACCCAAACCCAAACCCTAACCTTAACCCTAACCGTAACTCTAAACCATTAACCTGAAATCCGAAGCCCAAAATACCGATCACTTCGTCACTTTCTAATTTTTCTCTCTCTAAGAATCTCTCTAGAATTTATCTCTAACAGAAAAAAGTGCAACTACTCACAAAAAGAGTGTAGTGGCTAATTTTCAGGTTCCTAACAGTAACCAACAATTTTGCCGGAATGGCTTTGCAGCTATCGGAAAGGCCAGTTAGGACACCGAATATGGCTGAAATTATGCATGAGGAAGAGTTGAACATATCTCAACATGAATCACAACAACATTCCTCCCACACCTCCTTGAATTTGCATTTGAATGAAGTGATGAATATAGCAACTTATGAAAGGGAGTTGGATGGGTATCGTGCTTATATGTCCAAAGATTATAATGGTGCAAATCGTCTTAATCTGGATGGAGAATCAATTTTTTTATAGAGAAGATACACCTACAGGCCAATTCCCAAGGAATTCCACCGTACCACTTAAAATTTCCAAAATCACGACTACTCTTAGAATTTCCTCTAAGTTGCCAAAGTTGTATCCTCAACCTCGAGCTAGTCTGGAGTGAGTTAGAGTAGATTCAACTGCTGGGGATTATTCCATACAAGTAGGGGAGCACCTCTCAGTGATGTCAACAAGTTTGGACGGTGGAATCGTAGGCGAGCAAAATCCGACGACAATTACCGGAGTTTAGGTAAATTATTACTCAGAGGTAGTTTAAAATGTCTCTTTTTTAGGTTTTGAAAAATTCATAACGAGTGGAGAGAATCAAAATCAAGATAAATCTAAAGACTCCAAGCACATGGCTACAACAAAAAATGTGAGTCCTCCACGTTTCTCATTTGGGATAAATCCTATAGTTGCAGAACAATGTCCTAGTCCTAGTCAACGAGGAAATACTGGAGAAATGATACAACTCCAACAGAAGGATGAACAACATCAAACTGAATCAACAAAGGAACTCGATAAGTCAAAAATGTAGGAACACCGACAAGGCGAATTACAGGCTACTTCTTCAACACAAGGTAATATGGCTAAGTTGTCAAAGGGCACTAGTGAGACAAACACACATGACAACAACAACAATGCAGCAACAAAAGTGATGGAGAATCAACAAAATTCTGATAAAGGTCACACAGGTAATTCTATTAACAATAAGACTCTCGTTAATTCTATTATTGCTAATTATAAGGAGATGGGGAAAACTCATGTACTAGAGAACCCAAAGGAACATAACTTGGAGGACCATAGAGAATGGGTTCAGGGCAAGATGGTGATCAAAATCATAGATTTGCCAACCATCCAGTACAGAACAAATCTCAGGTATGGCAGAGCAAAGATAAACAACAACAGCCTGTGTACAATCCCAACTCTGTTTATAAACAATTTGATTATAGCTATCCTAAGATCTCAAGCAATTTCGAATAACAATCTCCCAACAAAAAAAAAACCCAGAAATGTAACAAAATATGTCCCTCCAAATGGAAATCATGATTAGTCTCAACAAATCAATACCAATAAAGATGATATCCTTGAGCCTGCACCTTATACTATTGTGCAGTCTTATGCAGGAAAGCTCAGACAAAACCACTCCATAAGTGAAAGTCATGTAAAATTGACTACTCATGTGATCATCACCAAATAGGGTCTTCCTGTTGTTTTATTTATGAAGGAGGAAGTGATGGGGCCTTTAGCTCACACTTGCAAATACACTCTCCTAGAAAAATTCATCAACACTATACCTAAAATGGAAGTTTTCAGAAAAAGCTTTATAGTTCAAACTCAATTGTCATGGGGGGTTAAAATTGCTCATTTCAATTCTAGGCCTATTTATATAGATTTGGACAATGAACTTGACTACAATATTGTGTGGACTAAGCAAAGAATGAGTATAACATGGAAATTGATAAGAATTCAAGCTTGAACACCATCCTTTTAAACCTGAAATAGGGACTCCTATAATGCCTATATGGGTGTCTATTCCGAAATTACCTTGGCATATGTATAGCAAAGATTATGTTACTGGAATGTTGTCTCCAGTTGGGAAAGTGTTGTATCTAGACTCAACATCTATCCAAAAAACAAGAGGCAGTCAATCTAGAGTGAAGATACAAATTGACCTTACAAAGGAGAGACCACCTCATGTTTGGTTAGGGTATTTGGATGAAGACATCAAAGATGGAATATGGCAAAAAGTAGAATATAAGGTATCCTAGAATACTATTTCTACTGTCAACATCAGGGTCATTTGGAATTAGATTGTACTATCAAGCAAAGGGATGAAGAGCAGAAAAAAAGAAAGGAAGTAACAAATGGAAAAAAGGATAGAAATACAAAGGACACTCGCAATAAGGAAATTCAACAAGAGACACACAAAGTTAATGAAGTAAGAGAATAGGTTATACACAACAATAATAGAGTAGAATATGAGCATAAGGAAGGACAACAATCAAAAGAAGATCACTGGCAAACATAAAAGAGAAAAGGCAACTTCTAACAACCATCAAAGAAAGGGATACAACATCAGATTGAGCAGCCAAACACCAAACCGGCAGGTATAATGCCTATCCCCACTCATAATACTTCTATTGATCTTGATGCACAGGAACAAACCACCAATTACATTGGAGAGGAACTACAAGAAGCAAAGAAGAATGGAGTCATCACACAAGGATTGTACCAGAATCTTCTTTCAAAAATCAATTGCAACAACATATGCACTCAAATAATAAGAAAATGGCTCAGGAAAGCAGCAAAAAGACAACAGGTATTGAATATAACCATCCCAATTCCCAGAAGCCGCCTATTAATTATGTGAATGTTGTGGTTGAAGATGTTGGAGGTGTGGATGGGGGATGTCAGGAGAAACCAATTAACTTGCAAGAAGGGGTATCCAAAGGGGGAATTCGCCTCATGTTATGCATAAGGTGTACACACAAACCCTACATTGGACCTTAGAGACCCTGCTACTATTAATTCAAGGCAGAATAATCAGAAAAAGCACAACACAATGCATGGTGATGATATAAGCCAGTTTCAGAAAGGTGCACAATTATAGGTTGCAGAATTGCAGGTTAGAGAAAATATGGAAATGTTACATGGACAAAATTCTGATAATATTCCTACAAATAATACTAGGTATAATGGTAAAAAACAAAAGGGACTTAATGGTAAGGCTAGTACAAGTAATACTGTTAACAAAAGTACAAACAAGAGTAATCAGAAAAGCTTAGAGGAGCAGCATCAACTACTTAACAAGAAGCTGCACAGAAATAGTCTAATAATAAATCTAGAGGCATTTTGAGTAAAAAAAGAGGATATTAAAAGGAAACAACAGAAGGAAGTTGAAAATAAAGGAATAAACAAACAATAGTCTGACTATGATGTGGTAAACTCTGAGGATGAATTTGATGAAGACACACAATCCATCAGTGAAAATGATAATGATTAGGCGGAAGATGAGACTAGTGCTCACTTGATTAAAGCTTTTGGGTCCACTGTTCGAAGTGAATTCCAAGCAGAGATACAGGACGTGTCAGATCAACATGGGCTATGTCCAAGAGGTAGTAAACAATTCAGACAACTTATCAAATCAACATCTACCACATTTGCTAACTCTAGCAGACCCATCACTAGGTCCAAAAGCAAAGGTTTTTAATGATTAGTACAATTTGTTGGAATGCCAGGAGTATCAATACCCAAGGCTCGTTGGAAAGAATCCAAATTCTCAAGAAGATGCATAATATGTTAATAATAACTATTCCTGAACCATTTGCAGACAACTCTCAAATCAACAACTACAAAATCTTATTATCTATGGACAGTTCTACTTGCAACTACAATTGTAAAATTTGGATCTTTTGGACCAATGATATAGAGTGTGAAGTTTTGGAGGTTCGTAATCAACATATAACTTGTGTTATGAAGCATGTGGAACACACAGATAAGTTTATGGTTTCTTGCATTTATGCCAAATGCAAAGACTATATGAGAAGACCTCTTTGGGACAGACTTTTTCATTTCTCTAACATGAACATTCCTTGGTGCACCATAGGTGATTTTAATATCATTACATCTATTGAGGAAAAATATGGGGGTATTCCTTATAACATGAACAAAAGAGTTGAATTCAACAATATTATTTAAGCTTGTGGTCTTGTTGACATTGGGTATAGTGATCAATATTTTACTTGGTGTAATAAGAGAGCAGAAGAAGCTAGAGTGTGGAAAATATTGGACACGACAATGGTTAATGATAAATGGTTAGAGTTCATGCCACACTCTACCATATCTCATCTCCCTTTTGTAGGTTCTGATCACTATCCATTACTTATGGAAATAGAAGTCAGATTGGACCATAAAACTAATTACTTTAAATTCTTACACTGCTAGACTAAAAATGAACAATTTATGGATATTGTTAAAGGATGCTGGAAAAAGGAACCTTCAGGTTATCCAATATGGAAAAGTCATCAAAAAATGAAAAGATTGTCTTTAGTTTTGAGTTCTTGGTCCAGCAAAGAATATGGATAAATTTTCAGCAATGTGATTGAATTTGAGGAGAAAGTCAAGGCTGCTGAAGAAAAAGTCATTTTGTAGAATAATGAGGAAAATAGGACCAATCTCCACCTTCTTAATGCTAAATCTATCAGGTACCTCAAAATTGAAGCCTCTATCCTCAAGCAAAAAATTGAGTTGCACTGGTTTAAGGAAGGGGATACTGATTCTAAGTATTTCCATTTTATTATGAGGGGTAGGAGGAGGAAATTATTCATCCACAAGATCTGCAGTGGGGATGATGTGTGGGTTTAGGGAGATGAAAATGTGGCAAGAGAAGCATGTGAGTACTTTAAACAATCATTTTCTTGTAATGAAAACAGAATTAGTGAGGCTATCCTTCAATGTATTCCTAGAATGGTCTCTCCTGAACACAATCAGATCCTGCAAGAGATGCCAAACATGGAAGAACTAACTCAAGTAGATTTTTCCATGAATCATAATTCTGTTGCTAGTCCGGATTATTTTGGACAAAAATTCTATCAATATTGCTGGGAAATCATTAAAGAAGACATTCTAAGTGTTGTTCAGTATTTCTTCAATGGTAATATAATGCCTAGATTTATGTCTCATGCCTGTCTTGTCCTGGTCCCCAAGGTTGAACATCCTAACAAGTTTAATGAGTTCAGACCCATCAACTTGAGTAATTTCTCGAACAAGATTATTTCTAAAATCCTAAGTCTAAGATTGGCTTCAATTATTCCTCAGTTTATTTCTGATAACCAATCTGGATTTATTAGGGGTAGAAGTATTTCTGAAAATATCATGCTTGCACAGGAAATCACCCATGGTATTAAGAAACCCAATGAAGGTGATAATGTAGTAATTAAACTAGATATGACCAAAGCCTATGACAGAGTGTCATGGTCATTTACTAGTTTAGTTTTGAGAAGAATGGGTTTTGGAGAGGTGTTCATTGATTTAGTGTGGAGAATCATGAGCAATAATTGGTACTCAGTGATTGTGAATGGCACTCGCCATGGATTTTTTCATTCTACCAGAGGTCTTAAACAAGGGGATCCATTATCCCCTTCCCTATTTATTATAGGGGTATAAGTTCTATCTAGGATGCTCAATATCTTCATCAAAATCAGAGATAAACTAAGTTCCACATGGAGATCAAAGGCCCTCAAATCAACCACCTTAGCTTTGCCGATGATATTATTATATTTTTCTCTAGCTCCAGAGATCTCTTCATCTAATCATGAAAATTTTATCCAATTATGAAGCTATTTCTGATCAACTCATAAATAAAGATAAAATTGATTTCATGGTTCCTGAAAAACACTTCCCTAATCATTATTTAGAGGATCATGGAGGTTACAGGTTTCACTCAAAAAGACAGTCCAATTACATACCTGAGTTGTCCTTTATACATTGGAAGACAGAGGATTATATATTACTCTGATCTAGTGGCTAAGGTGACAAAGAGGATTAGTGGATGGCAATCGAGAATGTTAAATTTTGGAGGCAAAGCCACTATGTTGAAACATTTTCTTCAATCCATCCCAGTCCACACTATGTCTGCTACATCCCCCCCCCCTCCTTGTGACAACCCGAAAACGACTATGCTAAGTAAGGCCTAAACTTACATTGAATGCCTAGGTTAGACCGGGTCCACACGGATTGATGCGCGTGGAACCAGACCTCTGAACCTATGCACCAGCCAAGAAAACCAACTTGGTGAGTTAGTTGAGCTAGGCAGGGTTGGTTCCAGCCATGTAGTGTACCCAAATGCTAGGATTCACTCGGATGAGTCTTAACCAGACTTAGAGGGTTAGTTCTAGGTTTTAAGGGTTCTAGGGGTATAAAGGTAATTTTGGGGCTAGGGGTAGTATAGTAATTACCCTAGGATAATATTTAATTAATTAAATAAAGTGATTAATTAGTCAAGATAAGTCAAATCTCGGTGATCAAACCCGAGATTGACCTTACCTCCACACTCGGGTTCGAGCCGAGTTGGAGGCATTAAGCGGCACGAATTAATTGATTTAAAATTTGAGAAAATAAGGAGGGGCATTATAATAACTTAATATATAATTATAATCTTATTTTTACCATTTAATTGTGTTGATTAAGTCAACAACAATTCCCACAAAAGGGGCACACGACTCCCACTTGGAGTGTGCTTCATGCCCACTCTTAATTCTTTATATTACTCCTAAAAACATTTTCAGCTTTACCTCACAATTCAAAAATAGAAAACAAATGTATACTCACTGTTCTAAACGTATTCTTGGCTGCATCTATCAAAAAACAAAAGGAAAAATTCGTACACCTAAGTGTTATATGTAAAGAACTTCACTTGGGAACAAGAATCAAAGCTCGGAATAAAGGTTTGTGTGTGGGTGGAGGCGTGTGGTTGTGGCTGGTTATAAAGGATGAAAAGGTATGGGTTTTCTTCTCTCTTGGTCCCTTTCCCAAGAGTCCCCTAAGGTTCAGTTTAAATCCAATAAAAAACTAAGGTTGTCCCCCGTTGCATGCCCCTGTTATTAGATCCTATGAACGAATTGATGCGTGCGTTGGTATGACTTCTGGTAGATAATTTTAGGAATGATTGTGATTATGTGCAATGTGTGTTTTGGGCTATTTATGATTGGTTATGAACATCCGAATGTTGAATGTCATATGTGCACAAAACATGCTATTTTCCATAATTGTATTGTTACTGTTAACATGAAGAAATATGGTGAATCATGTGATATGCAATGTTGTGTGTTTAACATGCAAAAGAAATTGAGATGTTCATGAATAAGAAAGTGAAAGTAAAGTCCTTAATGATTTGGTTAAGAGTATCTGTAAAACTATGAGTTAAACGCCTAGGCTAAATATAAGAAAGTCAAGTTAAATTATATGTTAATTGAGCTTGGTTTCGGCTAGTCACTAGTATAAATGAAGAGCACTAGAGGCTACCATTTAAAGTGAATCTCGAAAACCTTAAGGTCCTAATACTAAGAGATTAAGCCTTAAAATAAAAGAAAAGAAAATAGGGTGAGAGAGGGGATTCGAACTTGGCTCATTGAAATAAGCCTTAAATTAAAAGAAAAGAAAATTTTGTGAGGGAAGGGGGATTCGAACTCGGCTCCTTGGCCAAGGGTGTGAGATACATAAATCTCACACCAAAATAAAATAATAAAATTGAGACCACTGGGATTCGATCCTAGATCCTCTTGGCCAAAATAAATGAAGTCACCTAGCACTCTAAATAATTAATCAAATCAAGTGCTGCCCAAGGGATTCGATCATGGGTCCCTTGACTGAAATTGTGAGACGCATTAAAATGAAATAAAATGCAGCCACTAGGGATGGAACTTGGGTCCCTTGGCTGAATGTGTAAAATGCATAATTCTTACACAACATATACTTAGATTTTCATGAAACATTTATTCAATTATGAGTAACCCGAAATGGGCAAGACCATGAGTTAATGATAATATTAATAAATGAACATTCACGTAATGAGGTGAGTAATTATATTATACTATGATGCTAATGATAATAGTGACAACATGATAATAGGCTAAGATGAATGGTGAGACAAGTCTCAACCAAGCCTAAGTAAAGGTCACCAAAAGTACTCACCTAAGAGAGTGATGAACATTAAGAGACAAGTCTCAATCACATTCTATATGTAAGTGTAAGGACAATTCACACTTAATACGTAAACAAGAGATGAAAAATCATCTAATGAGCTATGAATACCTCATGCTAAGAAGCAAGCTTCGATGATGTATGAGTTGAATGTAAATAGGAACTTTAAACTAATCACCGATAGGCTAACTATGAGTGGTGATGCCTTCCTTCGGGAAGGGCGGAGGTTCACATAAATCTCATGAGATGAGACTGTCCACCAAGGTGGGTATGGGTCTCCATAAATCTCCTAGTCTTTGAACTATGTTGCCAACATAGGGAACTAGCTTGGTTCGAACCCATAAAGCTAGCATGTTTTGGTTTCACTTTGGCCAGTGACTCCACCTCTTTTCGGTGTGGGGGAGACACCGGATTTCATGATGCTCACATGATCTATGTCGGTTAAGGTTGAAGTTCCTCAAAGTATGAAAGATAATGAAATGAACGATACCGAAGGTGTTTGTTCAAGACAATTAGGAGGTGAGACCAAACTCAAGTATTGACATTAGGTCATTCTTGGTCGTTGCACTTCATGATACCGATGAGAGTCTTAAACTTAATCGTAGGTATAGCTGGTGTTTACATAAGCCTATAAATGAATGAAATGAATAATGTGAAGTACGAATGAACGAATGAAGCAGACTCTGTGTTTTCTAAAGGAGACCCCTCAGATTGAGATCCCATATGTTGGGCCCTCACTTGAGATGTCTTAATGCTACGTCCATGATTCCAAGGTCTCATGGAAATGAAATGTATACTATATGAAACATGAAATGTATATTATGTGAACCTACGTGTTTATGCTGTGTGACATATTCATGGCATGACCTTCCTATTACGAAATAATCAAAGTCAAGAGACTTGACCTTCTAAGAAAACATGTTGATTAGGAAGAGCCATTCTTGTTCATGCATTACCATTATGTGTTGTTGCATGTACCCATACTTAGTACAAGTGTGTACTAATTCCATACAATATTACTATTTTAGGTGCAGGCTCAGGTGGACTTTGAGGGTATCATTGCAGCTGTTCAGACTCAGAGATTTCATCCGAACTTGGTAGGTCCTCATGCATTCGAGGATGCCTGCCTTTATATTTCTTAATGAGTAGTAGGTTTGAACTAGTGGGGTAGGTTCCACTAGTGTTTCTTTCCTATTTTATTCAGACGCTTGTAATGATGCCGTTTTGGCAAGTATTACTTATGACATGAGATTCCATTTCTTTCAAGTTGCATGATCTTATAACTAGATGGTTGATGTACGAGCAAATGAACTTACTTACAAATATGCGTTTATATGAAGTCTATGTATAATTCAACTATAAACAAAAAGTTTTAAAATTTTTGCTAAAATTAACCTTATGAATGTGATGAATGCAAGAAGAGGCTTGTCTGCGACCTCTGAGAGGTCAACAACACCGGTTGCGATTCGGATTCCAGAATCCGGGTCGTTACACCCCCCCCCTAAAATTACCATCAAATATATCAAAAGAGCTATGGCTGACTTCTTTGGGGATGGGATAAAGAAAAGAATAAATATCATAGGAATGCCTGGGATACTTTGAGTTTGCCCTATGATGAAGGAGGTATTGGAAAAAGGGGTCTTGAAGATATTTGTACCTCTCTGCAACACAAGCAGTGGTGGATTTTTTATACCAAAAGCACCTTATGGGGTCATTTTTTGAGAGAAAAATATTGTCAAAGGGTTAATCAAGTTGTCAAAAAACTTGACACTAGTCAATCCTTGATTTGGAATTTTTTGATGAAAACTAAGGTCATTGGAGAACCTCAGGTAACTTGGAGAATCATTTCAGGTAATAGTTCATTCTGGTGGGATGATTGGTTAGGAACTGGACCCCTAGATCTTCAATGCAATTACATTACCAGTCCCAACAATATCACTTTTAGTGAATTCCTAATAGATGGTCATTAGAATGAGACTATGGTGAGGCAATGCCCCCCCCCTCTTATTGTTCCACAAATCTTGGATATCATCATTCATTTTCAAGATGCTATTCTGGATAAACAAAGCTGGAAACTAAATGACAGTTGCTTATTCACATGTACATCAGCCTAGGAACATGTCAGACAAAAGAGAAACAAAAGTTTCATCAGTAAAGGTATTTGGCATAAGAAAATATCTTTTAAGATATCCTTTCTTGTGTTGAGGTCTCTAAGATGTAAACTTCCAACTAGTGACAAGCTTACCAATTTTGGAATAGAATCTGCTCAATGTTTTTGTTGTTACAAACCTAGAAAGGATAATGTGCAGAATATATTTATATCAGGTCATTTTGTCAATAATATTTGGAGCTATTTTTCTACAGCCTTTGGTATTCTTCATAAACATAACTCTATGAGAGCCCTTATTTTGGGGTGGCAGCGATAGAATCACATAAATGATATGCATAAACTGCTGCTACAACTTTTCCCCTTGATCATATTTTGGAATATGTGGAAGAACACATGTGCAGCCAAGTATGGTGCAAAACCTTCCAACACTACCAGGGTTGAGTTTCTAATCCTTAAGGATGTTATTCATCTACTCATCACAGCTTATCCCTACATCCCATGGCATTATAATTGGACATAAATTGTAAGGATGTTGTAAGCCTGCAGACAGGATACCATGGTCAAGAGTGTTACTTGGAAGAAACATAATAAGACTTTACTCAAACTTAACACTGATGGTAGTGCTCTCAACAATCCGATAAAGATTGGAGGAGGGGGAATTTTGAGAGACTACCAAGGAAATATTGTTTATGCATTCACTATTCCATTAGGATTTGGAACCAATAACCAGGCAGAACTCCAGGCTGCAAGTCATGGTATCAGCATGGTAAGAATTGGTTCTCTCTTGTATGATTAAGAAGATTCCACATCCATGGAGTTGACAACAATACATCCCTGAGCTTCAAAGTTTGGTACAACAGCTGGAAAATTTCAAATGTTCTCACACCTATAGGGAAGCAAATAATACAGCAGACTACCTATCCAAATGCAGCCATAACATTGACATTGTCCAACATTTCTATCTAAAAGAACAACTCACTACTCTAGCTAGGGGAAGTTACTTACAGGAAAAAATGGGAATGGAAAATTTCAGAAGAAAGAAACTCAGAAGAATCAAACATCCTCCCTAAAAGTGTTCTAATTATTTCTTATATCTAGGTTTATATTTTCTTTTTACTTTTGTAAGGGGAGAGTCTCCCTTATTTATGCTATCCTAGTTCTTTGTACTGAGAGGACTCCTCTCATAGGTTACCAGAAACTAGGATTTTAGTAGTATGGGGAAGAGTTGGAGAGCCTACTATGGATAATTAGTAGGCTACCAACTCTTGAACAAATTTAAGTTCGAGGTACGATTTATGTCCCGCTCCTTGTACTTTTGTTTTATTTATGTTAAGGCCTAGGGGTGTTGCTCAGCCCCTACCCGCCCCCAAGGGTTCTTCACAAAAGTAAAATCCCAAAATACCAAATCCAAACATTAAACACTAAACCATAGATTTTAAACAAAAATTCCTAAAACCCAAAACCTAAAACCAGAAAAAAACCTATAACATAACCCTAACCCTATCCCTAACCCGAACCTGAACCCTAATCCCTAAACCCAAAGACTAATATACCAAAACCCTAACATTAAAAACTAAACCATAGATATTACAACTCTAATGCTGAACCCCAAACCCTAAAACATAAGAAATAACCTAAACCCTAACACTAACCCTAACCTTACCATAAACCCTAAACTCCAAGCCCAAAATATCAAAACCCAAACATTAAACATTAAACCATTGATATTAAACCTAAAATCCTAAACCCTAACCCAAAAACCTAAAAAAAAAAAAAAACCTAACCCTAACCCCTAACCTGAACCCTAACCCTAACCCTAACCCTAAATTATATACCCAAAACCTTAAGCTCAAAATACCAAAACCCAAACATTAAATTCTAAACCATAGATTTTAAACCTCAAATGCTAAACCCTTAACCATAAAACCTAAAAAAAACCTATACCCTAACCCTAATCCTAACCCAAACCCTAACCCTAAACCCTAAACCCTAAACCTTAAGTCCTAAAAAAAGTCCAAAAAAAGAAAAACTCTAAGTCAAATATATGCAAAACCCAAACGATAAACACTACACCATAGGTTTTAAACCTCAAATCCTAAACCACGAACCCTAATACCTAAAAAAATAACTAACCCTAACCCTAACCCTAACCCTAAACCATTAACTTGAAACCCCAAACCCAAAATACCCAAACACAAACATTAAACATTAAACCATAAATTTTAAACCAATAATCCTAAACACCAAAACCTAAAACCTAAAAAAAATAACTATACCCTAACCCTAACCCTATCCCTAACGCTAACACTAACCCTAACCCTATCCTTAACTTAACCTGAAACCATAAACCATAAATCCAAAACGCAAAATACCAAAACTCTAACATTAAACAGTAAACGATAGATATTACAACTAAAATCCTTAACAATAAACCCTAAAACCTAAAAAACAACCTAAACCCTAACCCTAACCCTAACATTAACGATAACACTAACCCTACAATAAACCCTAAACCCCAAGCCCAAAATACAACAATCCAAACATTAAACACTAAACCATTGATATTAAACTTAAATCCTAAATCGTAAACCCTAAACCTAAAAAAACCCAAAACCTTAACCCTAATCCTAACCCTAACCTTAACTCTAACCCTAACCCTAAACCATAGACCTGAAACCCTAAGCCCAAAATACCAAAACCCAAACATTAAATACTAAACCATAGATTTTAAATGTCAAATTCAAAACCTTGAACCATAAAACCTAAAAAAGAAAAGATACACCATAACCCTAATCTGAACCCTAACCCTAACCGCAAACCCTAAACCCAAAGTCCAAAAAAAAACCTAAGTCCAAATACGAAAACCAATCATTAAACCCTAAACCATAGATTTAAAACCTCAAATCCTAAACCACAAACCCTAAAACCTAAAAAAAATAAACCTTGAACCTAACCCTAACCCTAACCCAAACTCTACCCTAACCTTAACCCTAACCCTAAACCTAACCCAATAACCCGAAACACTACACAAAAAATACCAAAACACAAACATTAAACACTAAACCACAAATCTTAAACCAAAAATCCTAAACCTTAATGCCTAAAACCTAAAGAAACCCTAAACCCTAAACCTAACCCTAACCCTATCCCTATCCCTAACATGAATCCTAACCCAAAACCTATCCTTAACCCTAACCCTAAACAATAAACCAAATACCCAAAGACCAAATACCAATACTCTAACATTAAACACTAAACCATAGATATTACAACTCAAATCCTTAAACCCAAACACTAAAACCTAAAAAATAACCTAAACTCTAATTCTAACCCTAACATTAACCCTAACCCTAACCCAACCATAAACCCTACACCCCAATCCCAAAAGACCAAAACCCAAATATTAAACACTAAACCATGGATGTTAAACCTCAAATCCTAAACCATAAACCCAAAACCCTAACCCCAACCTTAACTCTAACCATAACCCTTAACCATAAACCCAAAACCCGTAAGCCTAAAATACAAAACCCAAACATTAAATATCAAACCATAGATTTTAAACCTCATATTCTAAACCCTGAACCATAAAACCTAAAAACAAAAACTATACCCTAACCCTAATCCGAACCTTAAACCTTAAACCTGAACTCCAAAAAAAAAACTAAGTCCAAAATATGAACACCAATCATTAAACACTAAACCATAGATTTAAAACCTAAAATCCTAAACCACAAACGCTAAAATCTAAAAAAAATAAATCCCGACCCTAACCCTAACCGAAACCCTAACCCTAACCCTAACCCTAACCCTAACCCTAACCTTAGCCCTAACCCTAACAATAAACCATAAACACAAAACCCTAAGCCCAAAATACAAAAACCCAAACATTAAATAATAAACCATAGATTTTAAACCTCAAATGCAATACCTACACACTAACCGTAATCCTAACCCTAACCCTAACCCTAAACCCAAATACCCAAACCCTAAGTAAAAAAAAACCTTAATTCCAAAATATGAAAACCAAAACATTAAACACTAAACCATAGATTTTAAACCTCAAATCCTAAACTACAAACCTTAAAACCTCAAAAAAACATAAACCCTAACCCTAACCTTAACCGTTACCTTAACCATTAACCGGAAACCCCAAGCCCAAAATGCCAAAACCCAAATATTAAAAACTAAACCATAGATTTGAAACCAAAAATCCTAAATTCCAAAACCGAAAACCTAAAAAAACCTAAACCCTAGCCCTAACCCTAACTCTATCGTGAACACTATCCCTAAACCCTAAACCCTAAACCCAAAGCCCAAAATAACAAAACTCTAACATTAAATAGTAAACCGTAAATATTACAACTCAAATCCTTACCCCCAAGTCCTAAAACTTAAAAAACAACCTAAACCCTAACTTTAACCCTAACCCTACCATAAACCCTAAACCCCAAGCCCAAAATACCAAAACTCATACATTAAACACTAAAACATTGATATTAAACCTCAAATCCTATACCCTAAACCCAAAAACCTAAAAAAAAAACCTTAACCCTAACGCTAACCCTCACCCTAAACCATAAACCTAAAAACCTAAGCCCAAAATACAAAAAACCAAACATGTAATACTAAACCATAGATTTTAAATCGCAAATACTAAATCTTGATCCATAAAAACTAAGAAAACCTACACCCTAACCCTATCCCAAACCCTAAACGCTAAGTCCCCAAAAAAATAAACCCTAAGTCCAAAATACAAAAACCCTAACATTAAATACTAAACAATAGATTTTAAACCTCAAATCCTAAACCACAAACCCTAAAACCTAAAAAAAATTAAACCATAACCCTAACCCAAACCCAAACGCTAACCCTGACGTTAACCCTAACCCTAACTCTAAATTATTAACCCGAAACCCCAAGCACAAAATACAAAAACACAAACAATAAACACTAAACCATAGATTTTAAAACAAAAATTCTAAACCCCAAAACCTAAAACCTAAAACCAACCTAAACCCTAACCCTAACCCTATCCCCAACAAGAACCCTAAGCCTAACCCTATCCTTATCCCTAACCCTAAACCCTACACCCAAAGTCCAAAATACCAAAACCCCAACATTAAACACTAAACCATAGATATTACAACTCAAATCCTTAACCCCAAACCCTAAACCTAAAAAATAACTTATACCCTCACCCTAACCCTAACATTAACCCTAACCCTAACCCTACCATAAACCCTAAACACCAAGCACAAAATACAAAAAACCAAACATTAAACACTAAACAATTGATATTAAACAATAAATCCTAAACCCTAAACCCAAAAACCTAAAAAAAACCAAAACCTTAACCCTAACCCTAACCTTAACCATAAGCCATACCCTAAACAATAAACCCAAAACCCAAAGCCCAAAATACAAAAACCCAAACATTAAATACTAAACCATAGATTTTATACCTCAAATGCTAAACCCTGAACCATAAAACCTAAAAGAAAAACCAACACCCTAACCCTAATCCCTAAATCCAAAAAAAAAACTCTGTCCAAAATATGAAAACCCAAACATTAAACAATAAACCATAGATTTTAAACCTCAGTCCTAAACCACAAACCCTAAAACCTAAAAAAAACATAAACCCTAACCATAACCCTAACACAAACCCTGACCTTAACTCTAAACCATTAACCCAAAAACCCAAGCCCAAAATACAAAAACCCCAACATTAAACACAAAATTATAGATTTTAAACCAAAAATCCTAAACCCCAAAACCTAAAACCTAAAAAGCCCCTCAACCCTAACCCTAACCCTAACCCTTACCATAAAGCCTAACCCCCAAGCCTAAAATACCAAAACCCAAACATTAATCACTAAACCATTGATATTAATTCTCAAATCCTAAACCCTAAAACCAAAAACCAAAAACAACCCAAAACTGTAACCCTAACCCTAACTGTAACCCTAAATGCTAAACCTAAGTCCAAAAAATACGCTATGTCTAAAATACAAAAACTAATCATTAAACACTAAACCATAGATTAAAAACCTCAAATCCTAAACCACAAACCCTAAAACCTTAACAAGAACTAAACACTAACCCTAACCCTAATCCAAACACTAATCTTAACCTTAACCCTAACCCTAATCCTAAACCATTAACCCAAAATCCCAAGCCCAAAATACCAAAACCCAAACATTAAACACTAAACAATAGACTTTACACCAAAAATACTAAACCCCAAAATCAAAAACATCAAAAAAACCTAAACCCTAACCCTAACACAAACCCTAACCCTAACCCTAACCCTAACCCTATCCTTAACCCTAACCCTAAACCCTAGACATAAAGCCTAAAATACAAAAACCCTAACATTAAACACTAAACCATAGATATTATAACTTTAATTTTTAACCCCAAACCCTAAAACCTAAAAATCAACCTAAACCCTAACCCTAACCCTAACCCTAACATTAACCCTTACCCTAACCCTACCACAAACCCTAAACCCCAACCCCAAAATACCAAAATCAAACATTAAACACTAAACTAGGGGTGTCAAAAATGAACCCAAATATATATAACCCGCCCAACCCGCCCAGAATTTTAAGGGTTGGGCTCAAGATAATTTTGAATTGGGTTCAATCTCAACCCATTCAAGCTTAATCCATTTGAGGAGAATTCTCAATTGAGCCCAATTTAATCTCCAATTTTAACCCATTTAAATTTTTTTATTTTGGTATGTTTCTATATTTACAAGTATAAATTATTATCTATTTTACATCTTTTGGGATTTATCTATCAATTTGTTACTTTTTTAACAAAACATTCTTGAGCGGAAATTCAAATTGTGATTATAAAAGTTAATTATCAATATGTTAAATTATTGAAATTAATCGGGTCAAATTGGGTGGGTCAAGACCCAACCAATTTTTTAGACCATTTGAGCCCAACCCATTTGAGCCCAAAGTAAACTTGAGCGGGTCAAGACCCAACCCGATTTCTACTCAACCCATTATAATATTTTCAATGTCAACCCGACCCGCCCATTTGACACCCCTACACTAAACCATTGATATTAAACCTCAAATCCTACACCCTAAACCGAAAAACCTAAAAAATACAAAACCCTAACCATACCCTCAACCCTAACCGTAACCAAAAACCCGAAACCCTAAGCACTAAATACAAAAACCCAAACATGAAATACTATATCATAGATTTTAAACAACAAATGCTAAACCCTGAACTATAAAACCTAAAAAAACATACACCCTAACCCTAATCCTAACCATAACCCTAAAATCTAAACCCTAAGTCCAAAAAAAAACCTAGGTCCAAAATACATAAACCCAAACAATAAACACTAAACCATAGATTTTAAACCTCAAATCCTAAACAACAAACCCTAAAACCTAAAAAAAACTAAACCCTAACCCTAACCTAACCCAAAACAGTTAACCCGAATCCCCAAGCCCAAAATATTAAAACCCAAACATTAAACACTAAACCATAGATTTTAAATCGAAATCCTTAACCCTAAAACCTAAAATCTAAAGCAAAACTAAACCTTAACCCTAACCTTTGCCCTATCCTTAACCCTAAACCCTAAACCCAAAGTCCAAAATACCAAAACCCTAACATTAAACACTAAACCATAGATATTACAACTCAAATCCTTAACCCCAAACCATAAAACCAAAAAATAACAGAAACCCTAACCCTATCCTTAACATTAACCATAACCCTAACCATACCATAAACCTAAACCCCAAGCCCAAAATACCAAAACGCAAACATTAAACCCTAAACCATTGATACTAAACCTCAAATCCAAAACCCCAAACCCAAAAACCTAAAAAAAAAAAAAAAACTAACCTTAGCCCTATACCGTAAACCCGAAATCCTAAGCCCAAAATACAAACACCCAAACAGTAAATACTAAGCCATAGATATTACAACTCAAATCCTTTACCCCAAACCCTAAAACCTAAAAAAACAACCTAAACCCTAACCCTAACCCTAAGATTATCCCTTACCTTAACCCTACCATAAACCCTAAACCCAAGCCCAGAATACCAAAACCCAAACATTGAACACTAAACCATTGATAATAAACCTCAAATCCTAAAACAAAAAACCTAAAATGTAAAAAAAACTAAACCCTAACCTTAACCCTAACTCTAACCTAAACTATAACCATAACCTTAAACCAATAACCGGGTACCCCAAGCCCAAAATACCTAAAACCAAACATTAAAAACTAAACCATAGATTTAAACAAAAAATCCTCAACCCCAAAACCTAAAACATAAAAAAAATAAAAAATAAACCCTAACCCTAACCCTAAGCTTAACACGAACCCTAACCCTATCCTTAACCCTAACCCTAATCCCTAAACCTTAAACACAAAGTCCAATATACTAAAACCCCAACATTAAACACTAAATCATAGATATTACAACTCAAATCATTAACCACAAACCCTAAACCCTAACAAGCAACCTATACCCTAACCCTACAATAAACCCTAAACCCCAAGCCCAAAATACACAAACCCAAACATTAAACACTAAAAAAATTGATAATAAACCTCAAATCATAAACCCTAAACAAAAAAACCTATAAAAAAACTAAAACTTCAACCCTAACCAAAATCATGAAACCCTAACCCCTAAATACAAAAACACAAATATTAAATACCATATCATAGATTTTAAACCTCAAATGCTAAACCCTGAACCATAAAACCTAAGAAAAACCTACACCCTAACCCTAATCCTAACCCTAACCCTAATCCTAAACCCTAAACCCCAAGTTAAAAAAAAACCTAAGTCAAAAATACAAAAACCCAAATATTAAACAATAAACCATAGATTTTAAACCTCAAATCCTAAATCACAACCCCTAAAAACTTAAAAAAAAAATAAACCCTAACCCTAACCCTAACCCTAAACCATTAATGCGAAACCCCAAGCCCAAAATAATAAAACCAAAACATAAAAGACTAAACAATAGATTTTAAACCAAAAATCTTAAACCCCAAAACCTAAAACCTAAAAAACAATTCCTCAAACCTAACCCTAAACCTTTTCTTAACCCTAACCCTATCCTTAACCCTAACCTTAAACCCTAAACCCTAAACCCAAATTCCAAAATACCAAATTTCTAATATTAAACACTAAACCATAGATATTACAACTCAATACTTAACTCCAAACCCTAAAACCTAAACCTATCAATAACCCTAACCCTAACCCTATCCTTAACCCTAACCTTAAACCCTAAAACCAAAGTCCAAAATACCAAAACCGTAATGTTAAACACTAAACAATAGATATTAAAGCTCGAATCCTTAACCCCAAACCCTAAAATCTATAAAACAACTTATACCCTCACCTAACCCTAAACCTAAGTCCAAAAAAAATAAACCCTAAGTCCAACATATGAAAACCCAAACATTAAACACTAAACCATATATTTTAAACCTCAAATCCTAAACCACAAACACTAAAACTTTTTTAAAAACTAAACCCTAACCCTAACCCAAACCCTAACCCTAACCTTAACCCTAACCTTAACCGTAAATAATAAACCTGATACCCCAAGACCAAAATACCAAAACCCAAACATTAAACACTAACCATAGATTTTAAACAAAAAATCTAAAACTCCAAAACCTTAAATCTTAAAAAAATCCTAAACCGAAACCCTAACTATATCCCTAACCCTAACCCTATACTTAAACCTAACCCTAAACCCTAAACCCAAAGCCCAAAGCCTAAAATACAAAAACCCTAACATTAAACACTAAACCATAGATATTAAAACTCAAATCCTTAACCCAAACCCTAAAACCTAAAAAATAACCTAAACCTTAACTGTAACACTAACCTTACCATAAACCCTAAACCCCAAGCCCAGAATACCAAAACCCAAACATTAAACACTAAACCATTGATATTAAACTTCAAATCCTAAACCCTAAACCCAAAAAGCTAGAACAACCCAAAACCCTAGCCCTAACCCTAACCCTAACCCTAAACCATAAACTAAAAACCATAAGCCCAAAATACAAAAACCCAAACATTAAATACTAAACTATAGATTTTAAACCACAAATGCTAAACCCTATCCATAAAACCTAAAAAAAAGCTACACCCTAACCCAAACCCATACAGTAAGCCTACCTTAACCCTAAGTCCAACATATGAAAACCCAAACATTAAACACTAAACCATTGATATTAAACTTCAAATCCTAAACCCTAAACCCAAAAACCTAAAGCACCCCAAAACCCTTACCCTAACCCTAACCCTAAACTCTAAACCCTAAACCCTAAGTCCAACATACGAAATCCATTAAACACTAAGTCAGCAAAAATTCTCTGTCTAAGAGATACCGTCGTCGCCGCCCAAAATATACTAACGCCTCAAAAAATATACTATTGCCGCCATCAGAGATTAATCTTTGTAAGTGATCTCAAAGGCTAGTAATTGAAAAAGGCATCTCCGCCACCGATGAAACAACGCCAGCCACCGGATAAACATCATGTCGAAGTTTCAGAGGAGGAATTGGAATAAGCAAAAAGAGTTATGGAAATGGCAAATTCTTATTTACTAGTGATTAAAGGGATTGAAGATATGAAATTTACATATCAAGTTTTGTATTCAACGGAAAAATCTGAGAATGTCATCCAATCGAATGTTAGAACTAGGTGCGAAATTGGTACTAAATCTGGTATTGATGCAGCGATTGTGAATCTCGGTTCTGGGACTAGTGCGTCTCAAGATCGATTATCTATTGAAAAAATAACTGAAGTAGCAAATCCAAATTGAGAAATTAGATCGAGCAAGGAAAATCGAAATATTGGGAGTTGTCCGGTTAATCGCGATTCAAGAGATTTAGGGGTAAGAAGAACATCGCCGGAGTCGCGAATGGAAATTCGATCATCATATATTGATCTAAACGTTGATCCATGTATTGTGATTTATTCTGTTAGTCTAGGTTAACGAACGACAATAACATTTATTCGAGACACCAATCTGCAAGATAAGGGTGGAGCCTCCGGAAATCCGATCGAAATTGGATAATATAGCAGTCAACAAATTAGTCCGCTTGAAAATCTTGATCATCTTAGTCTACAAGATGATACAAATCTACAAGATCAAGAAATAGTTCAAATACGTAGTACGAACAAGGATGTAGAGGATTTACTTTGTAACGGTTTGGATAAAGCAAAGAATGATCATAGAAGGGAAACCTATGAGAATACAAACTTGGACTCAAACTTTTAAGCCTATAGAGGAAACTCCTATTGTTACGGTTTGGATTTCTCTTCCAGAACTTCCATGGCACTTAATTTTAAGGAGATCCTTACAGCTATGTTGTCTCCTGTCGGTAAGGTTTTATACCTAGACAATGCAACAGTTAATAAGACAAGAGGTAGTATGGCAAGAGTTAGGATTCAACTTGATATCACGAAGGAGAGACCTAAGCATTTATGGCTAGGCTATGGTAAGGATGACTTGAACAAAGGTAAATGGCAAAGTATTGAATATGCGAATTTACAGGCTTACTGTCCTTATTGTAAACATCAAGGCCATCTGATTAATGACTGCACAATAAAAGCAAGAGATGAGGACTCTAACCCTAACATTAACCCTAACCCTAACCCTACCATAAAGCCCTAACCCCAAGACAAAAATACAAAAATCCAAACATTAAACACTAAACCATTGATATTAAACCTCAAATTCTAAACCCTAAACCCTAAAACCTAAAAAAACCGAAGCCCTAACCTTAAACATAACCCTATCCTTAACCCTAATCCTAACCCTAAACCATAAACCTGAATGCTTAGCCCAAAATACCAAGACCCAAACATTAAATACTAAATAATAGATTTTAAACATCAAATGCTAAACCCTGAACCATAAAACCTAAAAAAATTCTACACCGGAACCCTAATCCTAACCCTAACCCTAAACTCAAACCCTAAACACTAAACCCTAAGTCCAAACTACAATAACCCAAACATTAAACAATAAACCATAGATTTTAAACCTCAAACCCTAAAACCTAAAAAAACATAAACCCTAACCCTAACCTTAACCCTAACCGTAAACCAAAACCCCAATCCCAAAATAACAAAACCCAAACATTATAAAGTAAACCATAGATTTTAAACCAAAAATCATAAACCCCAAAACTTAATACCTAGAAAAAACACTAAACCCTAACCCTAACCCTATCTCTAACATGAACCCTAACCCTAACCCTAAACCCTAAAATGTAAACCCAAACCCAAAATACCAATACTCTAACATTAAACACTTAACCATGGATATTACAAATCAAATCCATAACCCCAAACCCTAAAACCTAAAAAATAATTTAAACCCTAACCCTAACCCTAACAATGATCCTAACCCTAACCCTACCATAAACCCTGAACCCCAAGACCAAAATACGAAAACTCAAACATTAAACACTAAACCATTGTATTAAACGTCAAATCCTAAACCTAAACACAAAAACCTAAAAAAAACAAAACCCTAACCCCAACCCTAAACCATAAACCCTAAGCCCTAAGCCCAATATACAAAAAACCAAACATTAAATATTAAACCATAGATTGTTAACTTCAAATACAAAACCCTGAACCATAAAAACTTAAGAAAAAACTACACCCTAATCCTAATCCTAACCCTAAACCCTAAGTCCAAAAAAAATAAACCCCATGTACAAAATACGAAAACACAAACATTAAACACTAAACCATAGATTTTAAACCTCAAATCCTACACCACAAACCCTAAAACCAAAAAAAAACTAAACCCAAACCCTAACCCTAACCCTAAACAATTAACCCAAATCCCCAAGCACAAAAAAAAAAATCCAAACATTAAACACTAAACCATTGATAATAAACATCAAATGTTAAACCCTAAATCCAAAAACCTAAAAAAAGTAAAAACCTTAACCTTAACCCTAATACTAACCTTAACCCTAACCCTAGACCAAAACCACAAACACGAAACCCTAAGCCCAAAATACGAAAACGCTAACATTAAATACTAAATCATAGATTTTAAACATCAATGCTAAACCCTGAACCAAAAAACCTGAAATAAAACCAAGACCCTAACCATAATCTTAACCCTAACCCTAACCTTAAACCCTAAACACTAAACCCTAAGTCCAAAAAAATTCGAAAATACAAAAACCAAACATTAAACAATAAACCATAGATTTTAAATCTCAAACCCTAAAACCTAATAAAAACCTAAACCCTAACCCTAACCAAAACTATAACCCTAACCAAAATGCTAACCCTAACCCTAAACCATTAACTAGAAACCCCAATCCCAAAATACCAAAACCCAAACATTAAATACTAAACCATAGATTTTAAACAAAAAATCATATATCCCAAAACCTGAAACCTAAAAAAAAAACTAAACCCTAACCCTAGCCCTATACCTAACACGAAGTTTAACCCTAACCCTATCCTTAACCCTAACCCTAAATCCTAAACCATATACTTAAAGCCCAAAATATGAAAACCCTAACATTAAACACTATACCATAGATATTATAACTCAAATCCTTAACCCTAAGACCTAAAGCCTAAAAAACAACTTAAACCCTAACCCTAACATTAACCCTAACCCTAATCCTACCATAAACCCTAAACCCCAAGCCCAAAATACCATAACCCAAACAATAAAAACAAAACCTTTTATAGTAAACCTCAAATCCTTAACCCTAAACCTAAAAAAAACCAAAACCCTAACTTTAACTCTAACCCTAACCTTAACCCTAAACCATAAACCTAAAACCCTAATTCTAAAATACCAAAACTCAAACATTAAATACTAAAACATCGCTTTTAAACCTCAAATGCTAAACCTTGAACCATAAAACCTATAAAAAAACCTACACCCTAACCCTAATCCTCACCATAAATCCTAAATCCAAAACCCAAAGTCCAAAAAAAACCTAACTTCAAAATACGAAAACCCAAACATTAAGCACTAAACCATAGTTTTTAAATCTCTATGTCACATCCGGGGGAACCCCCTAGAAGTAACTCGGCGTACTCAACCTCTCGGAGGTCTTATACAAGCCCATAGTTATCATTCATCGCATTAACATAGTAAATTTAGCGGAAAATTTAAGACTTTTCATAGCACATCATATGCTTGAAACTTCAACTCATATATGTATAAAACATAAGCCATAATACATTTATAGACCTTAAGTCTCTTTGCCATCTTAGACTCAATAACTTTAGAGTACATTAGGGACACGGCCTATAAGACACATTATATAACTATACAATATTTAAATACTTTACAATAAGTACACATAGGACATCCTTGGACTTAAGTATTCCTTTCCTTGAGCTTGGGAAATCACCTATGAAGCTCCTCAATAATAGACCTCCTTTATGCATTCCATTACCTACACTTTATGTAAAAAGTAGAGAATAATGGGATTAGCACAAGAATGTACTAAGTATGGCAACCATGCAAAAATATGCATTTAAAAGGGACATTTTCTTTTAAATCATACTTCATGTATTTTTGAGTAAATCATCATAAAACCTTTAGACAATAGCATTTATATCATTTTAATGCTTCAAAGAAACACAATCAAAAGACAAACATCATAGAAAAGCACTTATGGAATTTAAGTCCCATTTTAGGTCACTTTACAGTGAACTCTATTTTCTAAACAGTGAACTCCTACTTTATGTTCATTAATCCTTCCAAGAAATCCTTTAGGGATACTTGGTGCAATGTATCACCTTAAGACTACAAGAAAACATATATATATATAACCTAAACAAGACAACACATACCATCAGAAGTATAGTACAACATAGACATAGTTAAGCCAAGACTAAAAGGACATTACAATGAACTCCTAGTCATTATGAACATATACTTATTTTACTTCACATGAATGCATTATAATACCTTACTCATAATCCTACTCTAAGTCTACTAGTGCAATGTATATGTGAAGCCCCATAACCTCACACATACTTAGTAAACCTATCATAAGACCACAAGCATTTGCATCCAAGTCATACATCAACATAGTAAGAGAAGACAACTTCATTTATGTCAAGTAAGACCTTCACCATATAGTCAACAAGCTCAACATAATGCATAAAGACTCATATCATGCACATCCTCATGACAAGTAGACAATTACTACCATACCATGCATAAAGACATATTCATAACCATACACCTTAGAAACACCCTCCTAGAACTTCCTAAGGAGCTACTTGTGCAATGTCTAGGTGGGTTCATTACTTTTGCCTATCCTAAGTAACTTACCTTAAGTCCTCCTAGTTAGGATCCTATTCATTTACTTCCATTGTCCATTTTACCTTTAGGGAACTATAACCTCAACCGACATAGACCATGTGATGCTAACATGGAATCCGGTGTCATCAAACCTTACACCAATGAAAGGTGGTCTACCGGCCAAGGTAGAACCCATTATAAGCATAGATTTTTAGGTGGAATCCACTAGCTAGTATCCTATGGTGGCAACATAGTTCAGGAACTAAGAGGTAGATATCCCTATTAATACCATGTGGTAATTTGGGCCGCTCCTCATGGAATCCCTTTTATGAAAAATCCCATAAGCAAGAGAGTTAACATCACACGGGCAACTTTAGGATGAATCTTTCCATTTATGGACAAATCATCATCTCCCATTGTCAAGTTCAATAGGTGCTAAGCTAAGTTCCCTTTATTGAAGACTTTATTACATTTATTTATAAAACATAAGCTTTAGAATATTCCTTCCTCATATGCTTATACCATATTCAAGCATCTATCTATTTTTAGAGTATTCTTAGGCACACCTTTCAAGGAATCTCTCATTTACTAGATCATCATTCATGTGTGTGTGTACATACATGTGAGCAAACCTTTCACATAACTCATAATGTCACACATGTTCATATATCAATGCATGAGTCTATAGGCATAACTATATGAACAATCCTTTCATATAAACCCACTAAGACATTATGCACATTCATACTTCATCATACCATAAAAGTCATATTTGTAACATGTTCATATATTCATCTTTCACATACATAGAAACCAAACCTAGGAAATATCCTAACAAGGTACACATGTGCAATGCATAGCCAAGGTCCCATACCCTCGACCATACTAGTACACCTATCAAGACAACCTAATAAGGGAAATACAAATCATACTTTCATAAACATCACTTTAACATATATAGTAGTAGACACTAGTGATATGAGAACTACCTTTCATTTAGACACAATGACCTATACTACTTGTAACATGCATGTAAATTGAGTGTGTGTGTACATTGGTCACCATGATCACATAATGGTTATCAAAACACATTGAGGCAGCCACCCTCTTAGATCATAATACTTCATCAAGCATAGGCCACACAACACACAATAACATAGGAGACCAGCCAACTTCATAACACACTTAAGACTCCTAACTTGTGCTATTCATGCATTCACATAGGGGTACATAGGTAAGGGACTATTAACCCTTTTAACACAGCAATGGCAGCACCTAAACTTTACCCTAACATGAATATACACATGCTTATACAATAACCATACAACCTAGATCACAACTAGAATAGGAAAGTAGGCATAAGCTTCTCATAGTATCATCTTAAGCACATATTCATAAGTTTATCAATTTGCCTTCAAGGCCATGGTCAACACATATATAATGACAATAAAGTAAACACCGCCACCATAAGGGTACCATACCACACAATGTCATACAAGGCTTCATCAACATTTCTATAAAGAATAGAGAAGTAGAAGAGTAGAGGAAATAGGCATTCTTACCAACTCCTCAACCTTTGATCCTCATTTATCAATACACCTTGTTTATCAATAATTCATATATATGGCAGTATCTAAATGTACTTTAAACATATAAGAAACCATGTATAAGTCGCTACAAGATTATACCATAACATAATACAACACATCACATACTAGGAAAGTAGAAGAACATAGATCATTAATCAATTTCATTTATATGGATTATAGATCATATTTTCATGGATCATATCACTCTAAGGCAGTATCTAATGAAATCATAATCTAGATGAGAAACTACTACAATTTGCCATTAAGGTCGACACAAGCATGCTTCATATAAGGAGTTCATGGAAGGTAAGTTTACATAGGTTAATCCTATTCAACCTATCATGAATTGAACCATATTTTATTAATTATATATAATTCATCCTTATATTTCATTATAGGCAGCAGCTATATACATTAACCATGATCAATTCCTATAGCAACTAACCTAACGTCAAGATCACAAGTTACAACTCCATAGACAAGAAGAACCTAGATTAATTCAAACCAAGCCTTCTCTACCTTAGTAATAAAGTATGTATATCCACAATTCAACCACGGTATTAACCTAAAACAGTAGCTACAAGAACCACCACTTAATCGAAATTCACTTTAGATCATTAAGAAGCAAATGTTACAGAGAACTATAGAAACTAGGCTAAACATGCTCAAATATTCATACATTGATCCTCATGGATCCTTAAACATCAATTCAACATAAGTTCATGTAAATAAAAGCATATACAATCACTTCTAAGTAATAGAATCATAATCCAATCAATAACAAGTCAAGATCACAAAGCCCATGCAAGGCTAAATCGTTTAGTGAAGAAGCATGGGTTCATCATGCAATTGGAGTAAAATTCACGTTAAAACCACTGTATTAACTTCAATTAATCATGATTCAATCGTTCAAAACCTTTTTAGAAAGAACCCATGGCTAGATTGAAGAAGAAGAACCTTGATCATAAACTTTCTTTGAAAACATTGAGAAGAACTCTCCAAGTGAAAGGTTACTTAAAGATGAAACATCACCATACCTTTATCTAGTTGAAAACCTCTAAAAATTCATGATTCATCCATGGAAAACCCAGCTTAAACCTTATCTTGAGCTTCACCAACAATGGTGGTTTTAGAGAGAACATTTTTGGAAGGAAAGGTTCAATTTATGTGAGTTGGTTTGGGAAATGGGTTGATCACATTTTAGATGACTTATATACACCTAAAATTAACTAGATAAACCTATTATAGTCAGGTTAGTACGTGGTGTGAATTTCCTATTCACCCCTTAAATGAAACAGCCGTATCTTCCAGTTGACAGGCCACCCACGACGGAGGCAATGACGAGGCGACATGTTGTCGACGGTTCGTGCCTGGCTTCCGTCGCCTGGCACTTAGCCAAATTCTTCGCTTGTGACCTGCCCCAGGCAAGTTCCATTCGACGAGACTTGATCGACGGGCCATTGGTTGACCAACGATCCGTCGTTTGGTCCGTCAATAGACACTGCCCAGGCAGTGTCTTCGACAGCCTTGGGTCCTTCTTTTGGGGCCTCTTGTGGGGCACTTTAAAAGTCGTACCCGAACGTTTACAACGTGATTATAAACCTTAACAAGTTATAGACCTTACACATAAATTTCATCCAAAACAAAAACCTACAAGACGTCCAAACAGGCCAAGCCCCACCATGACACACGATGAACGTCTTAAGGGCTATCTTTTGAACGCCTTGGACGTTCTTGGTCGTTTGACCTCCAAACATCTCGAAACTTCATATAATATCATTTAACATCATTAAAACCATTTTAAGACTTCATAATCTCATGAATCACACATAATCACATAGAACCACATACGAGGCATTTAGGTGACTTAGTCGTCGAACGTTTTGGTCGACCCTTGACGTTTAACTTCCAAATCACTTCAAACTTTATACACTGCCTATACACCATATTATAAGTCATTTTAGGACCTTAGAACATTAAGACGAACATGTTAGGATCTAGAAACCCTACATATTGGGGTCTTACAATATCCCCCACTTGGGAACATTCTTCCTCGAATGACACTTAGGACACTTAAATCACAACAAGGACTTCAAAGCATCATAGAGCAGTTCATCATATTCATAAAATCATCATATATAAGTCAATGTACCATACTTTACGAGAAATGCAATCTCACAACATTTAGCACTTAATGCACACAAGCAAGCAAAACTTCAATTCACCCACCCTTAATGCATTAATCAAAGAGGCTCTTATCATGTTCATAGGAGGAACATACTTATCCTAATCATAAGATGGTCATTACACCTTAATTCATTAAGCTATCATCTTGCAAAGCCACATATTGGCAGATTATAACATATACTCAAAGTTACTTGAGCACTCATGCTTCAATGCATATAAACTTGAGTTAGTTGAACCACAAAGATATTTAGTAGTTAGATCTAGTGCCATGAAGGTCATACTCGACCATAACATGCTTAGTTGTGTCCATGGAGGAATGTTCTTCTCCTCAACACACTTACATGTATCATGAGTTCACACCTAAGCAAAGTACAAGGTCAATTTACTCTAAAATGAGAAATTCTCAACTTTTGTGTCACATCCGGGTTTACCCCCTAGACGTAACCGGCGTCGTCGTCCTCTCGGAGGACTAAGACAAGCCTCTTAGCTTCGTCATGGCATTCATCGACTAAAAATCAGAAAGAATTTAAAACTTTTTATCTAAAAACTACTCGGAGGTTTACATAGACCTCTACATACACATAATTATATATATCAAGTATACATAGACTTGTTCATATACGAAGATTACTTAGTCTTCTACTTTTATTTCATACACTTATATATTTAGAAAATAATAGTCATAAAACCGTCTTATCTCATAGACCATCTATCGATTACAATAAGTCTTGGGCATAGCCCTACATCAAATGAAAGAAGCCGCATATAGGCTGTCTACTACATCGTCTCAAGAGAATAACGGAGTCAACATAGAATCATAGTATCTACACATCATAAGAGAGAGATATCGGCCACGTCCTCGAGAGAGTGAGGACCTACCACTTCGATGGCAAAATACCCAAGTCTTCCTTCCTAGCAATTTGGATCAAGCTCAACGACCCGTACCTAAAATGTTTGGGAAAAGGGAAAGAAAAGGGATTAGTACTCCACATGTACTAAGTATGGAATCTCATATACAATTACCAATCAAATATATTTAGAAAGGGACATTTATGAAAACATAATAGACTACATATGAAATTAAACCATAGCAAAGCAAAGCATACTAATGATAACCTTCAATAAGTCACAAGTGCAATGATCAAGTAAAATTACCATATCTCCTACTCAATCTAGTAACCTACCAAGACTACAATTAGCAATTTACTTACCAACATACTCGTCATGTCATGATACATCCTTCTTCAAGCAAAGACAACAACATTATATTCATAAGCATGTTACTCAACATACCAACCATTTACATTATACTATCGCCTTACATGCATAATATTGACCTCTCAAAGTTCCTATCCAGGCAAACTCGTGCAAGGCGTAGGTAGAGTCCCATACCCCTACCTAAGCTAAAGCCAACCTCTCAAGTTACTTTAATTAGCCTATACCTTATTCATTCATTCATTTTAGTTTAGGGAACATTTGCCTTAACCGACATAGACCACATAATCGAATGTGGAATCCGGTGTCATGAAACCTTACACCGATGGAAGGTGGTCTACCGGCCAAGGTAGAACCTAACGTGAACATAGCTATCTAGGTGGATCCACTAGCTAGTATCCTATGGTGGCAACATAGTTCAAGAACTAAGAGATAGGTATTCCCTCTATATACCATTCGGTAATGGGGCCTCATCTCATGAGAATTCATGAGTGAATATTTCTCAAGGAAAGTCAACACTTCACGTAGATCCATAGGTGAGTATTCCTCTAAGGGAAGTCAACACTCTATAAGGAACAAATGGTGAATATTCCTCTAAGGGAAGTCAACACCTCTCAATGTCAAGTTCGCTCGGTGCTAAGCTAAGTCCCCATTTGTAGAGAAGCCTTTAATCTTTATTAATCTTCTCAATTTAATTAGATAGAAGGGTCAATCCCTTGTATATCATCATTATATCTCACGTAAGAATTGTATGAGAATTAGTCCTTTCATTAACAATTCATATAGGTGAAGTCAACCCTCGTACATCTCATCATAATAGGGAACATCAAACAACTTCCCTATATTACATTACGCTTAGCAACCTCACAACCAACCTAAGCATATAAGTTCATGTATCATATCATCTTATCACGTCAATCAAAGCATACTTCAACATAACATTATCACTTGATGACAATTAACCATAATTTGAAGTGAAGGCTAGGATCATCAAGACTTACCAATACTCCTCCCTAGTCCATCAATAAAGGGCCTTACCATCAACCCATAGATCAACCAATCTTAGATCATCACATCGATATAATTCAATAATAAATCACAAGAACTAATCAAGGAAAAGCACTATACTATAAAGCAATACTACATCAAAGCGTAGTAACATGATCTCAAGTGTATCTTCTTAACTTAGATTCAATATTCAAGAACATAGGTGTGAAGAACTTCAATTCATCATAATAGATCCATAATCAATGCAATAACAATCATTAAAAATCATTTAACTAATTATGAGATCAATTCTATCAAACTCAACCTAATCCATATCAATTCAACATTTAGGGTTAAGGGTTAGGGGTCATCACCCACAATCTAAATCAAACTACTTCCATTCACCATAATCAAGTTACAATTCATGATAATCTACTCACTCTAACCCAAAGAATACATAATTAACTCAATTCACATGATCAAATTCGGATTTGGATGAAACCCATAAGAAACTCAACTTTTTGGAAAAAGCTTTGAAGGAACCCTTTGAGGAAAGAATCTCAAAGGTGAATTAGATCCCATACCTTAAGGTTTGATGACGTTTTGATGGTGAATTTCGTGCTAAATCAACCCCCAATGATCTCCCCAAGTTGATCTCCAATGGAGTCTTCCAATAGAGAGAGAAAGTAGAGAGAAGGAAGAGAGTTTTGTTTTTGAGAGAATGATTAGGCTAATGATGGTTGGGTATTTATAGTGGGGTCTTAAGTCACTTAATTAGTCTCTCTTAAACCCCTAATTACCCCTAAGACACTTAATTAATTAACTAACTAAAAAAATAACTTTTCCATAACTGCCACAGACCTTCCACGACGGATCCCCGACGACGGTCCGTCGTGGGCGTGACGGACTGACATCCCTCCGTCCTGCACATTCGTCACGTTGGTCAGAGACTTGTGCAGGCGGAGGCTTTCTCCCCAAGCGCACGACGGTTCCACGATGACGGACCGTCTTCGCCGTGACGGACTGGCTTCCCTCCGTCCTGCATATCCGTCACGCTTGTCAGAGACTTGTGCAGGCGGAGGAAAAGTCCAAGCGCTAAGGCTGGCACGACGGAGGCCTCGACGCCCCGTCGCGCCTGTGACACCCCGTCATGGGGTCCGTCATGCCCTGCTGCTTTAAGGGTCCTCCTCGAGGGTCCTTGTTTGGTCCTTGGGGAGTCGTCCCCTGACTTTTCCAGCATGATACCATCCCACACAACATTTTACACCTGTGGTTACAACTGTTTACCAAATTCCGACTCTTTAACTTGGTTATATCAAAAGGACACTCTAGCCCTCTTATGAACCAATTTGCCGAACGTTTAAGAGTTTCGGTTCCAACACCACTTCAAAGACTCTAAATATGCCTAATTGGCTAGGAACATTGGTTTAGATCCTAAGGAGACCATTTAAGTCTTATCACATGACCTCGATATTTCAAAATGTTACATTTTGAAACCAAGACATTATCATGTCTTCTTCCTAGTGAAGTCTAAATGGTAAGACACACCAAGTACATCACAACCAATAGGAAGAAATTTCATAAAATGTCAATTTCTAACATAGTACTTACCCTTACAGTAAGACTCAATTTAGAAAAATAACACAAATTATAGGCACACACATGAAAACTTAACTAAACATGCTTTCATTTTCAAGAATGAGCCTACAATTATGCATTCCAAATCATAAAGTCACATAGTTTTCAAGAGACTCAACATATTTCATTTAAAGAGACTCAATTTCCATTATAAGACTAAACAATTTACCTCACAAGTGACTATTACCAAGTTCTTTGTCTTATCTCATGAAGTCAAATGCATAACTAGCATATCAAGATGTAATTTAACATGAGAATACATGGATTTTTTTATCAAAAATTTTCCTTCATACACTTTGGAACATTCATAATGTCTTCAAGATGATGCCAATCAATACACACCAAACATATAAAGTTCATGCAACTCATACTTTATGCAAGACTATATTCATGAACAAGCTTACTAAGAATTCATTATTTTTAAGTTCAAGTAAGAATAGAAGGACAAGGTAGACAATATCTACTACCTTACCATTTCATCACCATCCCCCACTTAGGGTAAACCCAATTAAGAGCAACTTATTCCAACTTAAAAGGACCTTAACTTAACAACTTCCATTTTTCGTCACTTAAAAGTTATTACAACTTTAGAAGGATTTACAGTAAGTTAACATAGGAACACCAAGGTACTCTAAGCCTTATCACCTAGGAAATTTATCCAATTATGAAGTTAGGTTATCTCATTTAACCACATAAGGTGTTCATACAATACAATAGACACCAAGGTCATATATCATTAGGGGAATACAACAAGGGAACTTAGTCATAAGGACTCTTTCTTTTCTTCCAACATTAAAGTAAGGTAACTTCTAGGTCAATCAAACCCACATCATCACCCTACAAGATAAGAATACTACCCTCAATTCTAGGGGAAACATCAATTCCACAACATTAATGGACTCACAACACAATAAGAAGTTATAAACAAATCCACGACTCCTCATGCCAAAAGACTCTCATTCTTCATTCAAATAGCAAAACTCCTTTTTCACATTCATTATCATGTTCATATACATCAATTCTATACACATTTCAACAACATTCAATCAAAGGACAACTTAGTCGGTTCTCCAAAAATGTTACAGTAAGTTGCCTAACTTTACAGTGAGCATGCTTCCAAATATCCAAAAAAAAAAATGCAACATTTAGACAATTGAGGGGACAAGCATGGCAATATAAGATACAAACCTTTACCAGCTCATCCTTCATAAGCATGCATACTATCACCACAACTTGGATCAAGTCTTTACAAAAGACTCCAATTTATACTAGCAACTCATCAAGTACCACTTATATAGAAAGGAAAACAATGAACACTTTTAAGCACATATTCTTAGAGTAGCATACTTCCATAGGTAATCACTACACATCTCAAGTTCAAATAGTAGTATTACGATACCAACATATAATGCCATATAGTAATACAACACTCCAAAAGAATTCACTTTAACCATAATGACTTTTAATATGCTTTTACTATATCATGACATACATTTCTCAATATAACATGTTATTTCACATAAGTTTCATATCTAGCCATAATTGGCATCTTATCATCAAATAAGCCAAAAGTCACCTTCACACATACTCATTCAAACCATAAAACAAAGATAAGCATTTAAACTCACCTTTTCTCCCTCAAGCATAGAGAACAATCTCATCAAAGAAATCACATCTAAAATACCACCGGACAAGAAAACATAAGAGAGAGATCTTATAGAGTTAAGTTCTATACCACAATATGAGAATGATGAAAAAGGGAAACTTTATCATCCTATAGCCTCTCGTACCATTTGATGTGTCGCGACTCACCACCAATGCTACGAGACTCTACTAGACGTGGCAATATAAGACTCTTAAGACCACTTTATAAATGTCGTGCTCTGATACAACGTTTGTCACATCCGGGGGAACCCCCTAGAAGTAACACGGCGTACTCGACCTCTCAGAGGTCTTATACAAGCCCATAATTATCATTCATCGCATTAACATAGTAAACTTAGCGGAAAATTTAAAACTTTTCATAGCAAATCATATGCTAGAAACTTCAACTCATATATGTATAAAACATAAGCCATAATACATTTATAGACCTTAAGTCTCTTTGTCATCTTAGACTCAATAACTTTAGAGTACATTAGGGACACGGCCCATAAGACACATTACATAACTATACAATATTTAAATACTTTACAATAAGTACACATTAGGACATCCTTGGACTTAAGGATTCCTTTCCTTGAGCTTAGGAAATCACCTATCAAGCTCCTCAATCATTGACCTCCTTTAATCATTCCATTACCTACACTTTGTGTAAAAAGTAGAGAAGAATGGGATTAGCACAAGAATGTACTAAGTATGGCAACCATGCAAAAACATGCATTTAAAAGGGACATTTTCTTTGAAATCATACTTCATGTCTTTATGAGTAAATCATCATAAAACCTTTAGACAACAATATTTATATCATTTTCATGCTTCAAAGAAACACAATCAAAAGCCAAACATCATAGAAAAGCACTTATGGAATTTAAGTCCCATTTGAGGTCACTTTACAGTGAACTCTATTCTCTTAACAGTGAACTCCTCCTTTATGTTCATTAATCCATCCAAGAAACCCTTTAGAGATACTTGGTGCAATTTTTCACCTTAACACTACAAGAAAACATATATATATAATGTAAACAAGACAACACATACCATTATAGAAGTATAGTACAACATAGACATAGTTAAGCCAATACTAAAAGGACATTACAATGAACTCCTAGTCATTATGCACATATACTTATTTTACTTCACATGAATGCATTATAATACCTTACTCATAATCCTACTCTATGTCTACTAGTGTAATGTATATGTGAAGCCCCATAACCTCACACATACTTAGTAAACCTATCATAAGACCACAAGCATTTGCATCCAAGTCATACATCAACATAGTAAGAGAAGACAACTTCATTTATGTCAAGTAAGACCTTCACCATATAGTCAACAAGATCAACACTGTGCATAAAGAGTCATATCATGCACATCCTCATGACAAGTAGACAATTACTACCATACCATACATAAAGACATATTCATAACCATACACCTTCGAAACACCCTCCTAGAACTTCCTAAGGAGCTACTTGTGCAATGTCTAGATGGGTTCATTACTTCTACCTATCCTAAGTGACTTACCTTAAGTCCTCCTAGTTAGGATCCTATTCATTTACTTCCATTGTTCATTTTACCTTTAGGGAACTATAACCTCAACCGACATAGACCATGTGATGCTAACATGGAATCTGATATCATCAAACCTTACACCGATGGAAGGTGGTCTACCGGCCAAGGTAGAACCCATTATAAACATAGATTTTTAGGTGGAATCCACTAGCTAGTATCCTATGGTGGCAACATAGTTCAAGAACTAAGAAATAGATATCCCTATTCATACCATAGGGTAATTTGGGCCACTCGTCATGGGAATCCCTTTTATGACATATCCCATAAGCAAGGGAGTTAACATCACACGGGCAACTTTAGGATGAATCTTTCCTTTTTTGGACAAGTCATCATCTCCTATTTTCAAGTTCACTCGGTGCTAAGCTAAGTTCCCTTTATTGAAAAGACTTTATTACATTTATTTATAAAACATAAGCTTTAGAATATTCCTTCCTCGTATGCTTAAAGCATATTCAAACATCTATCTATTTTTAGAGTATTCTTAGGCACACCTTTCAAGGAATCTCTCATTTACTAGATCATCATTCATGTGTGTGTGTACATACATGTGAGCAAACCTTTCACATAACTCATAATGTCACACATGTTCATATATCAATGCATGAGTCTATAGGCATAACTATATGAGCAATCCTTTCATATAAACCTACTAAGACACTATGAACATTCATACTTCATCATACCATAAAAGTCATATTCGTAACATGTTCATATATTCATCTTTCACATACATAGAAACCAAACCTAGGAACTATCCTAACAAGGTACACATGTGCAATGCATAGACAAGGTCCCATACCCTCGAGCATACTAGTACACCTATCAAGACAACCTAGTAAGAGAAATACAAATCATACTTTCATAAATATCACTTTAACATACATAGTAGTAGACACTAGTGAATATGAGAACTACCTTTCATTTAGACACAATGACCTATACTACTTGTAACATGCATGTAAATTGAGTGTGTGTCTACATTGGTCACCATGATCACATAATGGCAATCAAAACACATTGAGGCAGCCACCCTCTTATATCATAATACTTCATCAAGCATAGGCCACACAACACACAATAACATAGGAGACAAGCCAACATTCTAATACACATAAGACTCCTAACTTGTGCTATTCATGCATTAACATAGGGGTACATAGGTAAGGGATTATTAACCCTTTTAACACATCAATGGCAGCACATATACTTTACCCTAGCATGAATATACACATGCTTATACAATAACCATACAACCTAGATCACAACTAGAATAGGAAAGTAGGCATAAGCTTCTTATAGTATCATCTTAAGCACATATTCATAAGTTCATCACTTTGCCTTCAAGACCATGGTCAACACATATATAATGAAAATAAAGTAAACACAACCACCATAAGTGTACCATACCATACAATGCCATACAAGGCTTCATCAACATTTCTATAAAGAATAGAGAAGTAGAAGAGTAGAGGAAATAGGCATTCTTACCAACTCCTCAACCTTTGATCCTCATTGATCAATACACCTTGTTTATCAATAATTCATGTATATGGCAGTATCTAAATGTACTTTAAACATATAAGAAACCATGTACAAGTCGCTACAAGATTATACCATAACATAATACAACACATCACATACTAGGAAAGAAGAAGAACATAGATCATTAACCAATTTCATTTATATGGATTATAGATCATATTTTCATGGATCATATCACTCCAAGGCAGTAGCTAATGAAATCATAATCTAGATGAGACAGTACTACAATTTGCCATTAAGGTCGACACAAGCATGCTTCATATAAGGAGTTCATGGAAGGTAAGTTTACATAGGTTAATCCTATTCAAGCTATCATGAATTGACCCATATTGTATTAATTACATATGATTCATCCTCATATTTCATTATAGGCAGCAGTTATAGACATTAACCATAATCAATTCCTATAGCAACTAACCTAACGTCAAGATCACAAGTTACAACTCCATTGACAAGAAGAACCTAGATTAATTCAAACCAAGCCTTCTCTACCTTAGTTATAAAGGATGTATATCCACAATTCAACCATGGTATTAACCTAAAACAGTAGCTACAAGAACCACAACTTAATCGAAATTCACTTTAGATCATTAAGAAGCCAATGTTACAGTGAACTATAGAAACTAGGCTAAACATGCTCAAATATTCATACATTGATCCTCATCGTTCATTCAACATTAATTCAACATAAATTCATGTAAATAAAAGCATATACAATCACTTCAACATAACAGAATCATAATCCAATCGATAACAAGTCAAGATCACAAAGCCCATGCAAGGCTAAATCGTTTAGTGAAGAAGCATGGGTTCATCATGCAATTGGAGTAAAATTCACGTTAAACCCACTGTATTAACTTCAATTAATCATGATTCAATCGTTCAAAACCTTTTTAGAAAGAACCCATGGGTAGATTGAAGAAGAAGAACCTTGATCATAAACTTTCTTTGAAAACATTGAGAAGAACTCTCCAAGTGAAAGGTTACTTAGAGATGAAGGATCACCATACCTTTGTCTAGTTTAAAACCTCTAAAACTTCATGATTCATCCATGTAAAACCCATCTTAAACCTGATCTTGAGCTTCACCAACAATGGTGGTTTTAGAGAGAACATTTTTGGAAGGAAAGGTTCAATTTGTGTGATTTGGTTTGGGAAATGTGTTGATCACGTTTTAGATGACTTATATACACCTAATATTAACTAGATAAACATATTATAGTCAGGTTAGTACGTGCGGTGAATTTTCCATTTACCCCTTAAATGAAACAGACGCAGCTGCCAGTTGACACGCCACCCACGACGGATGCAATAACGAGGCGTCATGCTGTCAATGGTCCGTGCCTGGCTTCCATCGCCTGGCACTTATCCAAATTCTTGGCTTGTGACCTGGCCCAGGCAAGTTCCAGTCGACGAGACTTGCTTGACGGTCTGTTGGTGGACCAACGATCCGTTGTTGGTGATGTATAGTGGTTTCATGGTATTTTCGAATGCTTTTTCCTTAAGTTTAGTGTGTGTCGAGAGCCTTTTTGTGTTGATTTTGATATAAGTTTCTCTTTGTTTGCAAAAAATCTGTCCAAGGATGAACGCGGGAGTTTTTGAGAAAGAATTGCAGAAGAGACCACCTACGGACATATGACGATCCGTCGCGGCTGTGACGGTCCGTAGGTGGCATCGTAGTGAAGGGATAAGTTGCTGAAGGAAATTTGGGGAAGTATGACCAAGTGTGGGATTACGGAAGTCCATTACGAACCTTCACAGCTACGATGGTCCGTCCTGCTGGTTCGTCGTAATGATCAGAGAGTAGCCCCAGTACCCAAATTCCAAGAATTGAAGTATTTTGGAACAAAGACCCTCGACGAACCGTCGTGCTTGAAACGGTCCGTCATACCTGTCCGTCGAGGGGAATGAAGAAAGCAACATGAGAAGATGTGAAGTATGGGACGACGGAGGCTATGACGGTCCGTCGTGTCCATGACGGTCCATCACGTGGTCCGTCGACCCAGACGCGTTTGGACAGATTTTTAGTAAATAGAATCCTTATTTGATTAGTTTTTGTTTTTACTATAAATAGTTGGAAAAACCTCATTTTTGGGGTTAGACTTTCTGGATAATTTTCAGTTTATAGTTCTTCGATTATATTATTAAATTCTCGATTTTGGGAATTAAGATATTTTCCGGGAATTGATTGTTGTGGATTTCGTTGATTAATCAAGTTAAATTCTGGGAAATTATTGGTTTTCATAAAAGTAAGTGCATGAATTCTTTCATTAGCAATATGAATTTTGTAATTACGAACATGGGTAACTAAACTTCATAGCTAGGGTTGTGGGAACCATAGGTGAATAACAAGGTAATAATCTAACTTCAATAACAATTCTAGAGTGGTTTCTTGCATGTATTTATAATTCTTTCGTTTAGAAGTCTTTTTAACGGTGGCCAACGTTAGAACTCGCCTTAATTCTACTTGCCGGACCAAGGAGGTAGATAATAGGAAAAGAATTATCACCATAGATTTAGTGTAGACTATCTAATAGACTAGTATTGGTTGGTACGAGTTAATAGCTTAGTCAAATACTAAATACGATGTTTAATATGAGGTAAAGATAAGGGTTAGTATAGCAACACACGTAGCCGGACCAAGGTGCGGAGTGAAATTCTCTAGATGCTGGACCAAGGATTTAGAGATACATAACTTATCACTTTACATGCAAGATATCAGGATAGAACTGTTATAGTTAGATTTACCAAGTTAGGAACCAGTGGGGAACACTAAAACCCTAGTTACTTTTATAATTTGATTAAACTCCGAAAGTTAAATTTGTTAGTTGTTGATTCTTATTTAGTTAATCATTTTCATTAATTTAGAAATAAAACCCCCCTTTTTGTCTTTTGGTTTATTGGAAAATAGTTTGCTAAATAATAGTAATAATAAAATAAAGTTAAGTCTGAACTATTTTCCTTGTGGGATCGATCCCAACCTCATTAGTTGAGTTCTTTACTTGATATGACCGCTTTACTTCTTATTTGAGAAGTAAGTTTGAGTGTATCAAATTTTGGCGCCGCTGCCGGGGAAAGTAGCTTTTAGATTAACTTAAATTTATTACTAAAATTATTCAATATTTTCCTGATTTTACTTTTTCTGTTGTTTTTGATTTTGCTAGGTTGGACGTCCTTGTATGCCAAATACACGGAGAGGAAGAGAACCCTTGTTTCCCTACGATCACGAGTTAGAGCGTACACTACGCAAAATGAATCGAAACTTGGGTATAAATGATGATGATCCAAACCGGAACATCCCAGCTCCTGTTGATGCTCATGGTCGATTATTACCTGATAATCCTGATCTAGGTGCACAAAGGGGACAAAATCCCGCACCACGTTCTCAAGAATACTACAGAGGTTATGACAATATTGCAGATTCTGATGGGCCACTTGTCTTGCCCCCTCTACCAGAAGGTCACACCTTTGTAGTCACTAGTAGTCTAATGCAAATGCTCACGGCTAGAGGTTTGTTTTCAGGACTACCGTCTGAGGACCCACATGCCCATATAGCTAAGGTGAGGGCAGTGTGTAAAAGCTGTGTAGGGAGGCCTGATTTGAATTTGGATGTAATAGGGCTAAGAGTATTTCCTCTCTCACTGACGGGAGAGGCTGCCATTTGGTTCACTGAGCGCCCTTATAACTCAATCTTCACTTGGAACCAACTAAGGGACGTTTTCTTAGCACGTTACTATCCGGTCTCCAAGAAACTAAATCACAAAGACAGAGTTAACAACTTTGTGGCACTACCAGGAGAGTCAGTTATTAGTTCTTAGGATAGGTTCACTTCATTTCTGCGAAGTGTCCCCAATCACCGCATAGATGATGAGTCACTGAAAGAATACTTCTACCGGGGACAGGATGATAATAATAAAGCGGTATTGGATACTATAGCAGGTGGTTCTTATGGGGAGTGTCCCTATGCTGAAAATGCCGAAATATTAGAGAAAATCTCCCGGAATAATAAAGCATGGAGTACTAGGAAGACAGATACTGGGAGAAATACTTTTGCAGTGCAATCCACACACAATCCATCCACAGATGAGATTCGTGAAGAGATGGCACAGATGAGAACTGAGCTTGGGTTAGTGTTAAAATATGTCACTGGGGTGCAGAAAAGATAAATGCAGTGAACTACTTGTCTAAACCACCACCACCAACTGATGAATATTATTATGAGGAAAATTCGTATGCAGTAAATGATCAGACGGGGGGTTTCCGACCAAATGCCCAAGGCTCCAATCAGGAGAATTGGCACCAAGGTCAAGGAAATCAAGGTCGGAACTATGGTAACTACAACCGTGAGTGTAATTATGTTCGTGATGGAAATTACAACCGTGACAACAACTTCAACAGGGGTAACTATGGTAACAGAAATGAGAGGAGTGGGCCCTATGTTCCTCCTCAAAATCGTAAAGTTGCTCCTAGGGATGGTGGAGGTAGTATGGCACGAGTTGAGGATATGTTGCACAAGATGATGAGGAGGTTCGATGCTAGTGATGAGCACACCAAAGAGTTAAGGAGTGATGTAGCAGGTATTGGACAGAAAGTTGATACACATGCCATATCAATTAAGCAGCTTGAATTGCAAATGGCTCAATTATCTGCAACTGTGAACACACGGCAACCGGGCACTCTTCCTAGCAACACTGTCCAAAATCTGAAAAATGATTGACACTGTATGGCAATTACTACTCGTGGTGGTAAACAAACTATTGACCCACCTATGCCGTCTATTGTGGAAAAGGTGATGAAAGATAATAATATAGTGGTAGAGGTTAGTGATGAAGTAGAAGATAACACTGATAAAGATGCTGAAATGCCTAAAAAGGTAACTCCCATGCCTATACCTCCACCCACCTTTCCTCAAAGATTAGTGAAAAGACCGAGGATGGCAAATATCGGTGTTTTATAACAATGTTGAAGCAACTTTCTATCAATGTCCCTTTGGTAGAAGCTCTTGAACAAATGCCCCGGTTATGCCAAGTTTATGAAAGATTTGGTTACAAAGAAATGATCGGTCACTTTTGAGGATGATGACAGAATGCAGCATTGTAGTGCTATTGCTACAAGGTCTTTGGTGCAAAAGAAAAAAGATCCGGGTGCATTTACTATTCCTTGTACAATCGGGTTATTACATTTCGCGAAAGCATTATGTGATCTAGGGGCAAGTATAAATCTCATGCCCCTCTCGATTTACAAGAAGTTGGGTTTGGGCGACCCAAAGCCCACTGCGATGCGGCTACTGATGGCTGATCGAACAGTAAAAAGGCCTATAGGGATACTCCATGATGTGCTAGTAAAAGTAGAGTCGTTCATATTTCCAGCAGATTTTGTCATTCTTGATTATGAAGTCGATTTTGAGGTGCCTATTATTCTTGGGAGGCCATTCCTTGCTACGGGTAGAGCTTTAGTTGATATGGAAAAAGGGCAGATGAAATTTCGGTTGAACAATGAAGAAGTGACTTTCAACATTTGTAGGTCCATGCGGCAGAGTGGTGAACTCCAATCGGTATCTGCCATATCCTACAAAGTTGGTGAATCATCCAAAACACAAATAGAAGAACGGCTAGGTGTAGAAGCACTGGCGGCAGTGATAATGAATCTTGATAATGAAGGCATTGAAGAATATATGTCATTAGTTGCTGCCCTTGATCGTGGTAATATTCGGTTCAAACCGAAGAAATATGAGCTAGACATGAAGAATCGCGAGTCTCCACCCGCTAAACCATCCATAGAGGAGGCTCCAAAGCTAGAACTAAAAGCTCTCCCACCGCATCTCAGGTATGAATTCTTAGAAAATGGTGATACACTGCCAGTAATCATTGCATCAGATCTGAATGAACAACAAGTTGAGAGTTTGGTCAAAGTGCTAAAAAGGTTCAAAAGAGCTATTGGGTGGACCATTGCGGACATTATTGGGATCCCCCCTGGTATTTGTTCTCATAAAATCCAACTCATGCCCGATCATAAGCCAAGTATTGAACACCAGAGACGCTTAAATCCACCTATGCAAGAGGTTGTGAAGAAGGAAATCATAAAATGGTTGGATGCTGGAGTAATTTATCCGATCGCCGATAGTAGTTGGGTGTGCCCTGTTCAGTGTGTACCTAAGAAAGGGGGAATGACTGTGGTCCCCAATGAAAAAAATGAACTTGTTCCAATGAGGCCGGTGACTGGATGGAGGGTGTGTATAGATTACCGGAATTTAAATGCATGGACCGAAAAGGACCATTTACCATGCCCTTCATGGATCAGATGTTGGATAGACTCACCGGAAAAGGGTGGTACTGTTTTCTTGATGGTTATTCAGGGTATAATCAGATCTCTATTGCACTAGAAGACCACTTTTACTTGTCTATATGGGACCTTTGCGTTCAAGACAATGCCGTTTGGGTTGTGCAATGCACCCGCCACATTTCAGAGATGTATGATGTCAATATTGTCCGACATGGTAGAAAATACTATTGAGGTTTTTATGGAAGATTTTTTTGTGGTTGGTGAATCATTCGAGCAATGTTTGAGCCATTTATCTGAGGTTCTTAAGAGATGTGAAGATTGCAATTAGTTCTCAATTGGGAAAAATGCCACTTCATGGTCAAAGAAGGTATTGTTTTAGGCCATCGTATTTCAGAAAAAGGCATAGAAGTTGATCGAGCCAAAGTTGAGGTGATAGAGAGACTTCCTCCACCTATCTCTGTAAAAGGTGTGAGAAGCTTTCTTGGGCATGCAGGTTTTTACAGGAGATTCATCAAAGATTTCTCAAAAATTGCACATCCATTGTGCAAACTGTTGGAAAATGATTGTAAATTCTCTTTTGATGAATCCTGTCTTAAAGCATTCGGCGATCTCAAAGAAAAACTGGTATCTGCACCTATCATTATTTCTCTGGATTGGAGCAGTCCAGTTGAGGTAATGTGTGATGCAAGTGGGGTTGCCCTTGGTGTGGTATTGGGACAAAAAAGGGACAAAATCCTTCATCCCATTTACTATGCTAGTAAAGCCCTTAATGAAGCTCAGAAGAACTATACAGTCACTGAATAAGAGCTCCTTGCTGTAGTATTTGCTTTTGAAAAATTTCGCTCCTATTTGCTAGGTACTAGAGTTCTAGTGCATACTGACCATTCAGCCCTGAGATATTTGATGGCGAAGAAGGATGCGAAACCAAGGTTAATTAGTTGGGTATTACTACTGCAAGAATTTGACTTTGAGGTAAGGGATAGAAAAGGGACCGAAAATCAAGTTGCTGATCACTTGTCCCGTTTAGAAGATGAAGCTATGCGAGAGTTGGGGGATAGGACTGATATTGATGACACGTTCCCCGATGAGCATGTATTGGCTGCCTCACAAGACCTGATTTCGTGGTTCGCAGATTTTGCGAACTACTTAGCTAGTGATATTGTTCCATCAGACCTGTCTTTTCATCAAAGGAAAAAGTTCATGTACGATGTGAAGAAGTTCTTTTGGGATGAACCATACTTATACAGGAGCTGTGCTGATGGGCTTATTCGGCGTTGTGTGCCGGAAGTTGAGATGTTGAGTATTTTAGAGGCATGCCATTCCTCACCCTTTGGTGGTCATCATAGTGGTGTCCGAACTGCTCATAAGATCTTACAAAGTGGTTACTATTGGCCAACTATTCATCAAGATGCTCATGAGTTCGCCAAAGCATGTGATAGATGCCAAAGAGATGGCGGCATTTCAAGAAAGCAAGAGCTCCCTCTAAACCCCATTCTTGTAATTGAGTTATTTGATGTTTGGGGTATTGACTTTATGGGTCCGTTTGTGAGTTCTCATGGAATGAAGTATATTTTAGTAGCAGTTGATTATGTATCCAAGTGGGTGGAAGCCATCGCCCTCGTCAATAATGAGGGGAAGAGTGTCACTGCATTCTTGAAAAAGAATATATTCTCTCGATTTGGTACTCCAAGGGCGATTATTAGTGATGGGGGATCCCACTTTTGCAACAAATTGTTCAAGGGATTATTGGAGAAATATGGGGTTCGCCATAATGTGGCCACTCCTTACCATCCTCAAACTAGTGGGCAAGTTGAAGTATCAAATAGGGAAATCAAACAGATTTTGTCTAAAACAGTGAACGCTGGAAGAACAGATTGGTCAAGGAGGCTTGATGATGCTCTTTGGGCTTACCGGACAGCGTATAAGACTCCCATAGGTATGTCCCCATACCAACTAGTATATGGGAAAGCATGTCATCTTCCGGTTGAATTAGAGCATAAAGCTATGTGGGCGGTTAAATGAACTCGATGAATTTTGCCTTAAGGCTTATGAAAGCTCAGCCCTCTACAAAGAAAAGATGAAGAAGTACCATGACCTAAAAATCGAGAAACGAGAGTTTATGATTGGGGATTCGGTGCTTTTATTCAACTCAAGATTACGCTTGTTTCCGGGCAAGCTCAAGTCTAAATGGACTGGACCTTACTTGATCACCCAATTATTCCCTCATGGAGCGGTTGAGTTGGAAAACAAGGAAGGTGTGCGGTTTAAGGTGAACGGACAACGACTCAAAATCTATATAGGTCATACGGAATCGACGAATGAGGTGATTGAGGTATATCATCTTGATGAAGTCTGAGTAATCGAGTGTCCTCAGTCATGCCGCGACGTTAAATCAGGCGCTGGTTGGGAGGCAACCCAATAGTTATCATCTAACCACTTTTATAGTTTTTCTTTCTAGTAACGGTAGCATTTTCTATTAATGGGTTGTAAATTTTCAGGTAGCACATCTACAGGGAGTTCTGCAGAAAAGTTACTCTGCATCAGTCACTGACGGATACATCGACGGACCGTCACGCCTGTGACGGACCGTCGCAGTACTCCGTCGTGCCAGGTACGCTCTCTTGTATTTTTGAAAAATTAGGGCACATGCGACAGACCGTATGACGGACCGCTACAACTGCGACGGACCGTCATCGGGGTTTCATCACGCCATTACCCGGCGACCCGACCCGACCCGGTGAAAGAATTTCAAAAGTTTAAAACGTTTTAAACCACCCCACCCATTCATTAACAGTTTCTTTCCCACTTCCCTCTATTTTCTCCCCTTCCAACTTCATTCTCTTCCCAAATTCCCCATATTCTCCCATTTTTCATCCCAAATTTCCCTCTTGGTCGGAGTCTGCTGCTGTGAGTTTCAGTCTTCTCACTTGATTACCATCACTTTTGCATTGTTGTCTCCTCTTCCAAGATATTTGTTCCTGATATTTCTACCCATTTACTCTTTTTGTTTGTTTTGCTGTTTTTCCTTATTATTTGCATATGGGTTTTTGTTTTTTATAGATATTGTCTAAACATAGGTCTTTAATTCCACAAGATGACTGGATAACACTAGAGAATTAGGGCTTTAAACTTGTCAATTTGATAGGGCTTTAAACTTGTCCATTAGGGCTCTAAAATGTATTAGAAAATTGTTGGGTCTTTGTTTTGACTCACATGGGTGAATGTGGCACCCCCCCAGTTCTGTCTCTACTTGACAGCACGACGACCCGATGACGGACCGTCGTGGGTACGACGGTCCGTCCTGCACAACTGTCGTGACGGTCAGAGACCCCTGTCCTAAGGGTCTCATCACTATTTCCAAGTGTCCACTAACGGATACATATGATGGACCGTCATACCCGCGACGGTCCGTCCTGCACAACCGTCGTGACGGTCAGAGACCCCTGTCCCAAGGGTCTCATCTTTTTTTTCCCAAGTGTCCACTGACGGACAGATGTGATGGACCGTCATACCCACGACGGTCCGTCCTGCACAACCGTCGTGACGGTCAGAGACCCTTGTCCCAAGGGTCTCATCTCTTTTCCCAAGTGTCCACTGACGGACACACGTGACGGACTGTCATACCCACGACGGTCCCTCCTGCACAACCGTTGTGACGGTCAGAGACCCCTGTCCTAAGGGTCTCATCACTATTTCTAAGTGTCCACTAACGGACACATATGACAGACTGTCGTACCCACGACGGTCCGTCCTGCTGAACCGTCGTATCGGTCAGAGACCCCTGTCCTAAGGGTCTCGTCACTATTTCTAAGTGCCCACTGACGGACACATATGACGGACCGTCGTACCCACGACGGTCCGTCCTGCTGAACCGTCGTATCGGTCAGAGACCCCTGTCCTAAGAGTCTCCACACTTTTTCTAAGTGTCCACTGACGGACACATGTGACGGACCGTCATACCCACGACGGTCCGTCCTGCATAACCGTCGTATCCGTATGAGACCTTCCTTCTGATACTCTTTGTTGCTAAGTATTACATGACGGACCTCATGACGGTTCATCATAAGCACGACGGGCCATCATCAGGTTCGTCGTGCCTTACTGCTACTTCAGAACTGTTATCACTGGTTTGAGTTCTGTGTGTTATTATCTCATTTTTTCTTTTGTCATGTTTTATCTCTCAAGTACTAATGATGATTCGTTACAGGTACTAGCTCTCATGGCACCTAAGCAAGATCGCGTTTATGCACGTGGGCATTCTAAATCTGTCACCCCGTCTGCCCGATTGGTGATAGGCTCTGATGATGAGCATGATCCAGAGTACGTGCCCCCAGGCACTGCTACCACAGCACGAGCTCTACGTGTACCGAGAGTCACGCCCAAAAAGGTGGCGCCCGGCGTAGTCACTGCCTCCCAGTCTGATGAGGAGCGTACACTGACCGGCACACCTTCTGGGTCAGCTGCCCAAGACGAAGGAACATCTGGCTCCTTAGGAGTTTCGTGGTCAGAGGAAGCCTCCGGGTCCGCAGAAGCCTCTGCCCCCGCCACAGCTACGCAGTCTGCCTCGGATGATGAGGCTGACAGCTCTGACTCCACCCCTGGCTCACCAACTGGAGTCCTTGCCCAGGTTGCCGATCAGCCCAACCGGTGGTGTGTCGACGGGCAATACAAAGTATACTTAGACGCCAAAGTGCTCAATGACAAAGGCGCTATGACACGGACCCTCACACTGGAGAGGCGTGTCCTCACGGGAAGTCTCCCCACCATGCCAGACATTCACACCCTTTTCACCAGACACCGGCTGGAGTGGACGGCTCGTTCTTTGGGCTGGTACAGTGAGGAGTTAGTTCGCGAGTTCTATGCCTCTTATGTGGCCACTCTTCGCTCACAGATCGATAGGCGGTCTGCCCCCGCCAAACAGGCCCCACTTGAGCATGTCCGAGTATGCGGCATCCAGGTCGACATCTCACTACCAGCCATCCGCCAATATCTGTATGGCACGGATTTTGACTCCACCAGCACACCTCTCACTGCCGAGTTTGATTACCGGTGGCAAATTGTTAAAGAGGGTAGTTTCTTCCGCCAGCCTTCACTGAGAGAGACCACCAAGAGGTGGATGGACCAACACCTATCTGTTGATGGAGAGGCTGCGGATTGGGTGATGGAACCTAAGGGAGCCATTAGGAAGGCCAACTTGACCTTTACGGCCAAGTTTCTTTGGTTGATAGTCCGCCATTGTCTCTCCCCCACTGCTGCTGATAAAATAGTCACCTGGGATCGTGTGGTGCTGATGGCCGCAATGATGGCAGGGTTCGAGGTTGATTTCGCTTGGCTTTTCCAAGCGGTCATGCACGAGAGGGCTTTCAAGGTCACCACAACTTACCCTTTTCCTTCTATGATTTTTTCTTTGTGCAGATCAGCAGGTGTGCCCATTTGGCACATTGACCAGCTCCGGACCCTGCAAGGAAATGTTGACATCGGCCTCATCAGGGATGAGGCCAATGAGTTGTCCCCACGCAGAGGGCCCCGCCCTGAGGTGGTCCCACTTGGTGAGAACCTGGCCGACACCGTCGACCATGCCCACGCTGCTTCGCAGACTGCTGCTGCACACACTGACACTACTCCGGTCGAGTCTATCCCGGGTAGTAGCACTGCCCCGAGCTCCTCTCGCTCAGCTCCTTCTGCCACTCTGATCCCACTTGCTCGGGTCCAGAAACTTGAGACACAGATGGCTACACTTCTGCATCACATCCAGCCTTGGATGCAGAAGACTATTGCTGAGGCAGAGGAGCGCATGGAGCGCAAGATGGTATAGCACACGAAGAGGAAGATCGCAGAGGTACATCAGCGCTTAGACGCGTTTGAATTGCGAGTGCTAGCCCGACCAGCCCCTCCGGTGGACATTTCGACCCTTCAGGCTGCGGTTGAGAGTCTGTGAGCTTATCTTGCTATGATTTTAGAGGGGAGGGTACCTAAGTCTGAGGCCCCTTCTGCAGAGCCTGATGATGACACCGTGATGGCTTCTCTTTTTTCCACTACTGATGTTCCACCACCTCCCCCACGAGAACATGTCAAGAGATGCAGGGGTCGAGAGGAGGATGAGGCTAGGGCGAGGAAGAAGGAGCGCCGTGAGATGGAGGCTGCGAGGAGAGCCTCGATTGCTGATGAGGAGGCCCGTAAGTTGAGGGCTGTAGAAGTAGCTGCCGGGGCGTCTAGCTCCAAAATTGTAGATTCTGTGGGAGGCACTACTGATGGTGCTGTGGATGCTTAGGACATTACTGAGGATGTCCAGACTACGCAGGGAGTGGGTTCCGGTGAACCGGACCCACCAGCTTGCTGATCATCGGCGCTTAGCGCCTCAGGTTTGCTTCACTTACCCTTTTACGTAGTTTAACTTTTCTATGCATTGGGGACAATTGCATATCTTTTGTTGGGGGTGGGGTAAATGGAAAGTGAATACGTGGGTGAATTCTGAGTAGCCCAAATTCACGATCCTCTTTTTGGGGTTTTCTTGCCTGTGTTCTTTTCCCCCAAAAGACTGATTACTTTTATTGTTGAACCGGCATGTCATATCTTATGTACATAGCATAAATCTGAAGCATGATGGATAAAGTAAATATGATATCTCGATAATCAAAATGATGCATGACTAGGCATAGTAAGTGAAAATTGTGTGGTTTGAAACATGAAATAAAGATAAACTACTGCATGATCCTGAATCTAAGATTTGAACTAGGTGTCGAATAATCTGGGATTGCAAGGAATGTCAAGAGAGTGTGAGGTGAAATCTAATGTCCACCATTAATACTGAGCTAGAACTTGCCTGGTTAGTCTTGCTAAAAATGAGTCAAAACAATCACTTAGGAAAGGATCATAGGCCCTTGTTCGAAATAGTCAATCTTGAGCCTAAAAATAACAGAAAACCAAATGAAGTTAATCTTTTTTTTGATCCAAATGAATTGAGCTTAAAATAGATCTTTCTTTTTCACCCCAAATGATCTTCTCTGGGAACAATGTGTTGGCCCTGGTCCCTCCTTGGACATGTGCACCTCAGTTTATGCCAAAAGCATAAGTTGAGGGTGGCTAATGCAGAAAGTAACCTTGTTTCGGCCCTGACCCAACCATGGGTATTGTTAACCTTGACTCATGGCAAAATCATGAGTTGAGGGTGGCTGATATAAGGAAAACCCCGGAAAGTGGGGTTGAAAGAATGAAGAGTAAGAAAGAATAAAACAGAAGTGACTAAAAAAAAATATATGAATAAAAAGCAAAATAAACAAAAGAAAAGAGAAAAGTCACTTACACATAAGGATAAGAAAGGGAAAACAGCAAAGTGAAAAGAAAATTGAGTAATTGGGCGAAATAAGATGATAAAAAGGTGGTTCGCTTAGCCGGTATGTCAAGGAGGGCTACAAGTCACTAAAGTATACCTAAATACACCCTACCTGACCCTGAGCCTATGTTACAAGCTAAAAAAGTCCTATTGTGATCCTAAGTGCGTATGATGAACTTGAAGTAGTGAAAATAAGGCCAAGCCTATGGCAATATGTATAAATGAGTGGTAAATTTGTTCTGAGAGTGAGTGTCGAAACATGATCCTTATACTCAAACTAGAATCATTTGTGTGAAAAATGAGGATGTTATTGGAAGTGAGGACAGGAGTTGTAATACCAGAAATATTAGCATCTCGGTGAGAAATTGAAGAGGATAGGCATCATTGCGTAGTAAATCTGGGTTATGGTTTGATTCTACACAAGTCAATGCCTAATAGTGAGACCATGCATGAGCATAATGATAGTAATCGGGATTGATAGCCAAATGATTGCGGAAGTTAAAATATGGATACTTTTGTACAAAGATTTTGTAGTAAGTCATAGTGCGTCGCTTGAGGACAAACAACGAATTTAAGTTGAGGGTGTTGATGTATCGTGGTATCATGGTATTTTCGAATGCTTTTTCCTTAAGTTTAGTGTGTGTCGAGAGCCTTTTTGTGTTGATTTTGATATAAGTTTCTCTTTGTTTGCAGAAAATCTGTCCAAGGATGAACGCGGGAGTTTTTGAGAAAGAAGTGCAGAAGAGACCACCTACGGAACCTATGACGATCCGTCGCGGCTGTGACGGTCCGTAGGTGGCATCGTAATGAAGGGATAAGTTGCTGAAGGAAATTTGGGGAAGGCTGACCAAGTGTGGGATTACGGAAGTCCATTACGGACCGTCACAGCTACGATGGTCCGTCCTGCTGGTTCGTCGTAATGATCAGAGAGTAGTCCAGTACCCAAATTCCAAAAATTGAAGTATTTTGGAACGAAGACCCTCAACAGACCGTCGTGCTTGAAACGGTCCGTCATACCTGTCCGTCGAGGGGAATGAAGAAAGCAACATGAGAAGATGTGAAGTATGGGACGACGGAGGCTATGACGGTCCGTCGTGTCCATGACGGTCCGTCACGTGGTCCGTCGACCCAGACGCGTTTGGACAGATTTTTAGTAAATAGAATCCTTATTTGATTAGGTTTTGTTTTTATTATAAATAGTTGGAAAAACCTCGTTTTTGGGGTTAGACTTTCTGGATAATTTTCAGTTTATAGTTTTTCGATTATATTATTAAATTCTCAATTTTGGGAATTAAGATATTTTCTGGGAATTGATTGTTATGGATTTCGTTGATTAATCAAGTTAAATTATGGGAAATTATTGGTTTTCATAAAAGTAAGTGCATGAATTCTTTCATTAGCAATATGAATTTTGTAATTACGAACATGGGTAACTAAACTTCATAGCTAGGGTTGTGGGAACCATAGGTGAATAACAAGGTAATAATCTAACTTCAATAACAATTCTAGAGTGGTTTCTTGCATGTATTGATAATTCTTTCGTTTAGAAGTCTTTTTAACGGTGGCCAACGTTAGATCTCGCCTTAATTCTACTTGCCGGACCAAGGAGGTAGATAATAGGAAAAGAATTATCAACATAGATTTAGTGTAGACTATCTAATAGACTAGTATTGGTTGGTACGAGTTAATAGCTTAGTCAAATACTCAATATGATGTTTAATATGAGGTAAAGATAAGGGTTAGTATAGCAACACACGTAGCCGGACCAAGGTGCGGAGTGAAATTCTCTAGATGCCGGACCAAGGATTTAGAGATACATAACTTATCACTTTACATGCAAGATATCAGGATAGAACTGTTATAGTTAGATTTACCAAGTTAAGAACCTGTGGGGAACACTAAAACCCTATTTACTTTTATAATTTGATTAAACTCCAAAAGTTAAATTTGTTAGTTGTTCATTCTTATTTAGTTAATCATTTTCATTAATTTAGAAATAAAACCCCCCTTTTTGTCTTTTGGTTTATTGGAAAATAGTTGGCTAAATAATAGTAATAATAAAATAAAGTTAAGTCTGAACTATTTTCCTTGTGGGATAGATCCCAACCTCATTAGTTGGTTTCTTTACTTGATACGACCGCTTTACTTCTTATTTGAGAAGTAAGTTTGAGCGTATCAGTTGGGTCCGTCAATGGACACTGCCCAGGCAGTGTCTTCGACAGCCTTGGGTCCTTCATTTGGGGCCTCTTGTGGGGCCCTTTAAAAGTTCTACCCGGACGTTTCCAACTTGATTATAAACCTTAACAAGTTATAGACATTCCACATAAATTTAATCCAAAAAAAACACATACAAGACGCCCAAACAGGCCAAGCCCCACCATGACACACGATGAACGTCTTAAGGGCTATCTTTTGAACGTTTTGGACGTTCTTGGTCGTTTGACCTCCAAACTTCTCGAAACTTCATATAATATAATTTAACATTATTAAAAACCATTTTAAGACTTAATAAGGTAATGAAACACAGAAAATCACATAGAACCACATACGAGGCATTTAGGTGACTTAGTCGTCGAACGTTTCGGTCGACCCTTGACATTTGACTTCCAAATCACTTCAAACTTCATACACTGCCTATAAACTAATAAGTCATTTTAGGACCTTAGAACATTAAGACGAACATGTTAGGCTCTAGAAACCCTATCTCATTTTGGGGTCTTACACTCTAATCCTAATCAACAAACCCTAAAAACTAAAAAAAAAAACTAAACCCTAACCCTAACCCTAACTCTAACCTAAACACTAACCATAACCCTAAACCATTAACTGGGTACCCCAAGCCCAAAATGCGAAAAAAGCCAAATTAGTTCTCTCTCTAATTTCTCTCTCTTATCCAAACACTCTCTACAAGCTAAATACCGTTACTGTTCCAATGACTAGTTCAACCTGGTTAAATAGGCGCGTGAACCACCGGCGGTACCGTCCGGGCCGCTAGAACAGTCCCAACAGGGACACTATGTGAATAAGAACTCGGTAAGGCAAGAACCCCCCCTTAGTTTCGAAGCATAACTCAGTGATTTTGCAGCTCAAAGATATGGTAAATAGGGCGAAGTCGCGAGAAGAAACGGAGGAGGAACACGAGAATATTTCATCAGAATCTATTAGATTAAATCAAGAACTGCAACAAACATGGAAAGAATCTACACAAGAGGAGCTACAACATACTAGTCAATCAGGGAATTTTAACCAACCAATCGATTGAAAGGATGAGGCGCAATTTGGGGTAGGTGCAGACTGAAGTCGTGATAGTCAACCCCAAAATCAGACCCTTTATCAAACTGATATGCCAGAAATCTCTACTGGGGTTAATCACAAGGGAAGGATGTTCATCTAACTGCGATCTCTAGTGGAATCGAGGGTTAAAATTCGAAAAATAGAATCGCTGGTGAACAGTTTGAACAACAAAAAAGAGATGATAATGAAAGCTTCAAATCACAGAACGTGTATAAGAATTCGCATTCTACTCAGGGAATAAAATAGCTACATCAACAATATAAGTCACCTGAAAAGGCAAAAAGCAATACAAATGAAAAGAGGAGTAAAGGAGCGCAAGTGAAGGTTGTAACCATGAATGAAGGTGGGATACCAATGAATGTCATAGATTTAGAAATTCCTTCGCAAGGTTCAATAAGGCATAAAACAAGGGGTAAAAATCATCACAAAGATGGAACAACACAATCAGAAGGGCAAGATATGGAAAGGGAAGAAGCTGGTAGGAATCAGAGACAGGATAAACAACAGATCTGGAAGGATCAAAGCATGGAACTACAGCAGGCAAGTAAGATCCCTATCACTACTAGTGCTGTTAATGACCTCAATAGTCGTACTAGTACTGGCCATGTGCATAATCATGCTATGGGAACTGCTGCTGTGAATGCTAAAGACAGGAGTCAGGATGATATGAATGAGAAAGTAGGGGTACTGCAACAAGCTGAAAATGGGAAGGGTGGTGATATTAATGCTTACCATAGAGAGTTTCCTAAAATCTCTGGTAATTTTGACAAACGACCCCCCCCAGCTATAACTTATAAACAAAATGCTAGCATCCCCAAACCTGTTGAGAACAACATTGCTAAAACTCAGAGTAATAATAAGCAAGATCAGGTCCCTGAACCACCTCCTTACACTGTGGTTCAAACTCTGGCAGCTAGACTGAGACAAATCCACGAAGCTCAAATTCCTAATATAGTGCTAAAAACCTGTAACGGCCTGTATTTTGTATGTGGTAGTTCTATTCATGTTATACTTGACATAGACTTATAGTGTAGGTGAGGGATCATGTTTCTTATATGATTAGTGTTGGTTTAAACTAGCTCGGAAGGTGATGTAATGCCTTGCACGTTTCAGCATATGTATTGCAAGTTAACTCCGATGGAAAGTATTTAAGTAATTATAGTAAGGTGTAATTGAGCTAGCTGCTGCATCACCTACTTGAGCTATATTATAGTTAAAGGGGCCAAGTTTGATTGAACAGATTTAGTCTTATATTTAGGGGCTCATTTGAAGCCCAAACCTATTAAAGAAAATTGTGAATGAAAGAAAGCCTAGCAGCCAAATCTGCCAATTGGCCCATTATGGATAAAGCCCAAGTGAAACTAGGTAAGTGCATCACCTCCTAAGATTTGTTTTACCATGTTATTGGGCCAAGTGTGTACCACCTACTTGCATTAATTTGTCCCAAGTTGAATATAAGGACAAAGGGAAAATGGACAGCCAAGGTCCAATAATCTTGAGTCCAAAAAGGCCCAAGTTAAAAGGAAAAGCAGGTGGGACACCTACTTGACATTATATGGCCCAAAATTGGTCAAGAGTGTCGGCCATAACACCTCCTTTTTCAAAGGATAAGGATCAAGTCTTATTCTCCATTTTGAACTTGCAAAACTTTCAGATTTCCTAAGTTCTTTCTTGGTCTCTCTTGGCTTCAATTAGCAGCCCTAAAACACCTTAGAGTTCTTGAGTGCTGTCTAATTTTTCAAGTAAGAGTTTGAAGGAGAGTTTGAATTCTTGAAGTACAAGTGTAGAGGATAAATTTTCAGAATTAAGGTAAGACTTCAACCCATTTGTTTTCCTCTGTTTGATAATGTTTGGAGTGGAGAATTTTGTATATGTTTATCAAGAATTCATGGATTGTGATAAATCTTTGAGTCAATATTCTCCTATTATGCTGAAAGATTTGAGATTGATAGTGGCTGCCTTATGAATATTGTGGTTGAGGGCAGTTTGGGTATCTTGGAAGATGAGGTATGAAGTTGTATTAATGTGTAGAGGAAGGGTGTGGTGGTTCACCATTTATGTAAGGGTTGTATGGGCCTGATTTGCATCAAAATTTTAGCTACTGTTTTCGAGGACCTTATTGTGATTAGCTGCTGATGTTAGCTTAATCATGATTTATGTTGTAGATTAGCACCCAAAAAGGAAGGCTGAATCGTGATAGTAGTATTGGTCAAAAAAATAAGGTATGTAAGCCTATTCGATTCTATATCCTTTTGGCATGAAATCTGGCACCTGCAATTAATATCAATGAAGTGTTTCCCATAAGTTCTATTTCTAGAAAAGGAAGCATAGTGGCAGCGTACTATCTCCAAATAGCTTACAATATTTCTTTCCCCATTCTAAGTACATAGAACTACTTCATTATATGTTCACTACTCTATACTTGTGTAAGTATTCCCCTTGTGCTGTTATAGAAATGGTATTTGTAAAACAAAGTTTGATGAATCCCTCTCCTAAGCCAATTGAAGTCAATTGTGCCATTAAGGTCTTAAAGTAAGGTGTTTATGTTTCATAGCTCCTTATGTCATTGTTACTGCCTCAAAGTATTATTTTCATGTATTCCACTACTGTTCCGTATTTCCATATCTCCAAGATGATTATGACCACCAAATCAACATCTCAAAAGTGTTATGATTATCCAAAATAATATCTCAAAAGAGTTATGAATTGATTAACAATAATCTCAAAGATTAAAGAATATAAGTGAAGGAATCTATATAATTAAGGGTGGCAGCTCAGGGGCGAAAGCCTAGCATGGGCCGATCCCTATTGGTATAGAAGGGTGGCAGCTCAGGGGCAAAAGCCTAGCATGGGCCGATCCCAAGTTGTGTAATTATGAGGACCGCATCCCAGGGGTTAATATGCCTAGCATAGGTCATCCTCTTCTACCAATGATCAGTTGGTCACTTGTATCACATGTCCAACAAAGATTATAACATACAAAAAGGTAAAGAAAAGAATGTAGCTTACTTGATTCCACAAGAGTAAGCAAAGGTGGTCTTCTCTCCTAATCTATGCACTCATATGTTGCTACTTGATTTCATTTGAGCCTTGTATTACATATACTATTTGCCTTACATATTCAGTACATTTTTCGTACTGATGTCCCATATCGGGACGCTGCATTTCATGCTACAGGCTCAGGTACTCCAGCTAGTAGACCTCCTCAGTAGGAGCACTCGAAATTCTGCTACTTTTGGTGAGCTCCAAGTTGATTCGGAGCTTTATTGAGTCCTTGGTAAATTCATTTGGTATTGTATCACAGTTAAGGGTAAGGCGGGGTTTGTCCTGACCTACTTTAGTCTTCTATCTTTTAGAGGCTTTGTAGACGTATGTACATGGTTCAGTTGTGTCTTAAGGAGTTGTGGCCACGACGGCCAAGTATTGTACATAAATTTTGGACTTGTATCGCTGCATCCTAAGTTAACTTGTCTCAATTGTTATAGTATATGCTCAGTAAGAACAGGTTGCAGGTTGGTTCTCTCGGGCCTTTAGGGCATCGGGTGCCTGTCCGTTTTAATGGGTTTTGAGGCGTGACAAAAGTAGTATCAGAGCAGGTCATCCTAGGGAGTCTTCAAAGCCGTGTATGTGTACAGTCTTGCTTATGGATGTGTTGTGCACCACATCTATAAACAGGAGGCTACGGGACATATAGGAGTTGTCTCATTTCTTTCATTTCTTAGATCGTGCAATAGAACCAGTGTTGTAGGTGAATCATATCTAATTTCTCAATTGTTTTATTATAGCAAAGATTCCGATTACGAGAAGGAGTAAAAGTACTAGTAAACAAGTAGATGTGGCTGCCCAAGAAGGGACCAGCCAACCTCCACCAAGTCAAGCTGTTCAAAGTGGGGCTCAAGATGAGTCTCTATCGCAGACTTCCTCGACGCCTCCATCTCCTGAAGAACTAAGTAGGGAAGATGAACCTCAGGAACCCCCTATTAATGCTACTGAGCAAGATTTGAGGAATGCAGTTCAATTATTGACTCGTATAGTTGCTGGTCATGGCCAAAGGCAAGAAGGTCCAGTTGCAGGTACTAGTGGCATAGATAGATCAGCTGGAACACGGATACGTGATTTTCTTAACTTGGACCCTCCATCATTTAGCGGGTCAGATACTAATGAAGATCCCCAAGACTTTATAGATCAAATCCAACGCACTTTGGATATTATGCATGTAAGTGGTAAAGAAGCACTTGAGGTAGCTGCATATATATTAAAGGGTGTGGCTATATTGTGGTATGAAGCTTGGAAGCAATCTAGGGGAACAAATGCACCTTCAGCTATGTGGAAAGAGTTCAAAAAGGCATTCCTTGATCATTATTTGCCATTGGAGATCCAAGAGGCCCGTGCGGATCAGTTCTTAAATCTCCACCAAGGAAATATGAGTGTGAGGGAGAAGAGTCTCAAATTTAATTCCTTGGCCAGGTATGCTCCTAATGTAGTAGCTACTATGGAGGATAGAGTTCATCATTTTGTGGACAGATTAGATTCATATCTAGTTAGAGACTGTACAATTGCTTCGTTGAATAAAGATATGGATATAGCAAGGATGCAGGCTTTTGCACAAAAATTGGAGGATCAAAGGCAAAGAAGAAGAACACAAGAGTTGGAAACAGGGCATTCTAAGAGGGCAAGATCCATGGGGCAGTTTACACAATCCCAAGGTGAGTTTAGGACTCGGTTCTCTAACAGACCACCTAGGCCATCATCTTTCTACTCTACAGCTAGTGCTCCACCACGGTTCCAAGGGTTTAGGGGCAATTAGTTTGGGCAAAGAAGTGAAAGTCAAGGCAGTCATCAAGAGCAAGGAAGTACGAGCCAATCAAGGCCTCCACGACAGCCTTGTAAACAGTGTGGGAGGAATCATCTAGGTGCATGCAGGTTTGGGACGGATGTTTGTTTTTGGTGTGGCACACCAGGGCATATGATGAGAAACTGTCCTCATAGGGGAGTGGGTGGCGTTGTTCAACCAACTAGATCAGTTGTTGCGTCGACCTCATCAACCCCTTCTTTAGGTAGGGGACTACTTATGCCTACAGGTCGTGGTAGAGGATCTAGGGGAGCAGCTAGTTCCAGTGGAGGTCAGAATCGCACATATGCACTAGGGGATCGACAAAATTTAAAAGCCTCACCGGATGTGGTTACAGGTACATTGTCCATCTTTTCACATATTGTATATGCATTAATCAATCCGGGGTCTACACTATCATATGTTACACCATTGGTTGCTAGAAAGTTAAAAAGAATACCAGAATTATTAGCGAAGCCATTTGAAGTGTCTACACCGATTGGTGAATCCATTATAGCTAGGAGAGTTTATCATAATTGCATTGTAACTGTTTGTGATCGCGATACATTGGCTGACCTTGTTGAGCTAGACATGGTAGATTTTGATGTTATAATGGGTATGGATTGGTTAGCTTCTTATTATGCCACGGTAGATTGCCGAACTAAGATAGTGCATTTGCAGTTTCCAAAAGAGGCAGTCCTCGAATGTAAAGGTAATATTGGGATGCCAAGAGGTAAATTCATTTCTTATCTTAAGGCAAAGAAGATGATTTCCAAAGGATACATATGCCATCTGGTTAGAGTGAAAAATGTAGATGCAGAGCCACCAACCCTTCAATCCATTCCGGTGGTAAATAAATTTCGAGATGTGTTTCCTGAAGATCTTCCAGGTTTGCCTCCAGAACGAGAAGTAGAGTTCGGTATTGATGTTATTTCAGATACTCAACCTATCTCAATTCCTCCGTATAGAATGGCTCCGGCAGAATTACGGGAGTTGAAGGAGCAGTTAAAAGACTTGTTACAAAAAGGATTCATAAGGCCCAGTGTGTCCCCATGGGGAGCGCCAGTGTTGTTTGTACGCAAAAAAGATGGCTCATTAAGAATGTGTATCGACTACCGGCAGTTGAATAAGGTAATAATTAAGAACAAATATCCCCTCCCTAGAATTGATGATCTGTTTGATCAATTACAAGGTGCTAAGTGTTTTTCAAAGATCGACCTGAGGTCAGGTTATCACCAAGTGAGGGTCAAGGACAAAGATATACCCAAGACAGCTTTCCGAACACGGTATAGTCATTTTGAGTTCTTAGTCATGTCATTCGGGCTAACAAATGCACCAACAACTTTTATGGATTTGATGAATAGGGTGTTCAAGCCATTCTTAGATGTGTTTGTGATAGTGTTCATAGATGACATTTTGGTGTATTCAAGATCGGAAGAGGATCATGCTAATCACTTGGGGCAGGTTTTACAAATTCTCCGTGATTGTAAATTGTATGCAAAGTTCTCTAAATGTGAGTTTTGGTTGAAATCTGTGGCATTCCTAGGTCATATCATATCCGAGGAAGGAATAAGGGTTGATAACCACAAAATAGAAGCCGTGAAAAAATGTCCAAGACCTACAACGCCTACGGAGATCCGTAGTTTTCTTGGATTGGCAGGTTATTACAGAAGGTTTTTTGAAGGATTCTCTTCCATGGCTGCACCCTTAACAAAGCTAACACACAAAGGAACCAAGTTTCAGTGGAGCGATGAGTGTGAAAGAAGCTTCCAAGAGCTGAAGAGTAAATTAACTTCTACACCTGTGTTGGTACTTCCAGAAGGTACAGAAGGCTATGTAGTGTACTGTGATGCTTCGGGAGTGGGCTTAGGTTGTGTATTGATGCAGCATGGTAAAGTTATAGCTTATGGATCAAGGCAACTGCGGCCACATGAGAAAAATTATCCAACCCATGATCTAGAGCTAGCAGCAGTTGTGTTCGCTTTGAAGATATGGCGCCACTACTTGTATGGAGTTCATGTTGACATATACACTGATCACAAAAGCTTGCAATATATTTTTAAGCAAAAAGACTTAAATCTGAGGCAGTGAAGGTGGCTGGAGCTATTAAAAGATTATGACATTGACATCTTATATCATCCCGGTAAAGCTAATGTAGTAGCTGATGCTTTAAGCCGTAAAATAATGGCAACCACTTATGGGAAGTCTACGGAAAGACAAGGAATGACTAAGGATCAGTCCCAACTAGCGAACTTGGGCGTTCGCCTTCTTGAATCTCAAGACGAAGGGGTTATTGTGCAAAATACGGTAGAATCCTCGTTAATAGTGGAAGTGAAAGAGAAGTAGTACACTGATCCAATTCTTTTACAACTTAAAGAGAATGTACTACATGGTATGACAAAGGCATTTGAGCTTAAGCAAGACGGAGTACTTCGATGTCAAAACAGATTGTGTGTACCTAATGTAGATGAACTAAGAAAGAGGATCATGATAGAAGCACATAATTCAAGATACTCTATTCATCCGGGGTCAACTAAAATGTATCATGACTTGAAAGGAATGTATTGGTGGGGCAACATGAAGAATAACATTGCAGAATTCGTGGCTCAGTGTCCAAATTGTCAACAGGTAAAAATAGAACACCAAAAGCCCGGAGGTTACATGCAGCGTATAGAACTTCCAATTTGGAAATGGGACATGATCAACATGGATTTCATTACTGGTTTGCCTCGCTCACTCCAGAAATTTGACTCCATATGGGTAATAGTTGATAGACTTACCAAAGCAGCACACTTCTTGCCAGTGAAGACTACCTATACAGCTGAAGAGTATGCGAGGTTGTACATTAAAGAGATAGTTCGACTACATGGAGTGCCAATCTCTATAATATCTGATAGAGGAGCTCAATTCACAGCAAATTTTTGGAAGTCATTTCAAAAGAGTTTGGGAACACAAGTGAATTTAAGTACCGCCTTTGATCCTCAAACGGATGGTCAGGCAGAACGTACAATTCAGACACTTGAGGATATGTTGCGAGCTTGTATATTAGATTTCAAGGGTAGCTAGGATGATCACCTACCACTTATTGAATTTGCTTATAACAATAGCTAACATTCGAGCATTAAAATGGAACCTTATGAAGCTTTATATGGTCGAAAGTGTAGATCACCAATTGGTTGGTTCGAAATAGGTGAAACTGCGTTATTTGGGCCAGATCTTGTTCATTAAGCTACAGAAAAAGTCAAAGTGATACAGCAGCGGCTAGAAACAGCTCAAAGTCGACATAAATCATATGCAGATATTAGAAGGAGAGGACTAGAATTTTCTATAGGGGATTGGGTGTTCTTGAAGGTGTCTCCGATGAAAGGGGTAATGAGGTTTGGTAAAAAAGGAAAGCTGAGTCAACGCTATATAGGGCCATATAAGATTATTCGAAAATTTGGCCAAGTAGCCTATGAGTTAAATCTACCACAAGAGCTTTCATCAGTTCATCCGGTGTTCCATGTCTCAATGCTATGGAAATGCGTAGGTGACCCATTTCGTATTACTCCTACTGAAGACGTACAGGTTACAGGAGATCTAACTTATGATGAAGTACCCATTGCTATTCTCGATCGACAAGTTAGGAAGTGAAGAAATAAAGAAGTAGCTTCTATAAAAATTCTATGGAGAAACCAACAAGTAGAAGAAGTTACATGGGAAGCAGAAGAAGCAATGAAATTGAAGTATCCTCACCTCTTTCACACTAGTGGGAATGATCAAAATGTTAGTGGAGGCATTGACAAGTAAGTATAAGTCTATATGTTCAATGTGATTAATAGTAGTACTAACTTAGGCTTGAACATGTTTAGGCCGGACAACACTGCTAACATTCGAGGACGAATGTTCCAAGGGGGGAAGGATGTAACGGCTTGTATTTTGTATGTGGTAGTTCTATTCATGTTATACTTGACATAGACTTATAGTGTAGGTGAGGGATCATGTTTCTTATATGATTAGTGTTGGTTTAAACTAGCTCGGAAGGTGATGTAATGCCTTGCACGTTTCAGCATATGTATTGCAAGTTAACTCCAATGGAAAGTAATTAAGTAATTATAGTAAGGTGTAATTGAGCTAGCTGCTGCATCACCTACTTGAGCTATATTATAGTTAAAGGGGCTAAGTTTGATTGACCAGATTTAGTCTTATATTTAGGGGCTCATTTGAAGCCCAAACCTATTAAAGAAAATTGTGAATGAAAGAAAGCCCAGCAGCCAAATCTGCCAATTGTCCCATTATGGATAAAGCCCAAGTGAAACTAGGTAAGTGCATCACCTCCTAAGATTTGTTTTACCATGTTATTGGGCCAAGTGTGTACCACCTACTTGCATTAATCTGTCCCAAGTTGAATATAAGGACAAAGGGAAAATGGACAGCCAAGGTCCAATAATCTTGAGTCCAAAAAGGCCCAAGTTAAAAGGACAAGCAGGTGGGACACCTACTTGACATTATATGGCCCAAAATTGGTCAAGAGTGTCGCCCATAACACCTCCTTTTTCAAAGAATAAGGATCAAGTCTTATTCTCCATTTTGAACTTGCAAAAGTTTCAGATTTCCTAAGTTCTTTCTTGGTCTCTCTTGGCTTCAATTAGCAGCCCTAAAACACCTTAGAGTTCTTGAGTGCTGTCTAATTTTTCAAGTAAGAGTTTGAAGGAGAGTTTGAATTTTTGAAGTACAAGTGTAGAGGATAAATTTTCAGAATTAAGGTAAGACTTCAACCCATTTGTTTTCCTCTCTTTGATAATGTTTGGAGTGGAGAATTTTGTATATGTTTATCAAGAATTCATGGATTGTGATAAATCTTTGAGTCAATATTCTCCTATTATGCTGAAAGATTTGAGATTGATAGTGGCTGCCTTATGAATATTATGGTTGAGGGCAGTTTGGGTATCTTGGAAGATGATGTATGAAGTTGTATTAATGTGTAGAGGAAGGGTGTGGTGGTTCACCATTTATGTAAGGGTTGTATGGGCCTGATTTCCATCAAAATTTTAGCTACTGTTTTCGAGGACCTTATTGTGATTAGCTGCTGATGTTAGCTTAATCATGATTTATGTTGTAGATTAGCACCCAAAAAGGAAGGCGGAATCGTGATAGTAGTATCGGTCAGAAAAATAAGGTATGTAAGGCTATTCGATTCTATATCCTTTTGGCATGAAATCTGGCACCTGCAATTAATATCAATGAAGTGTTTCCCATAAGTTCTATTTCTAGAAAAGGAAGCATAGTGGCAGCGTACTATCTCCAAATAGCTTACAATATTTCTTTCCCCATTCTAAGTACATAGAACTACTTCATTATATGTTCACTACTCTATACTTGTGTAATTATTCCCCTTTTGCTGTTATAGAAATGGTATTTGCAAAACAAAGTTTGATGAATCCCTCTCCTAAGCCAATTGAAGTCAATTGTGCCATTAAGGTCTTAAAGTAAGGTGTTGATGTTTCATAGCTCTTTATGTCATTGTTACTGCCTCAAAGTATTATTTTCATGTATTCCACTACTGTTCCGTATTTCCATATCTCCAAGATGATTACGACCACCAAATCAACATCTCAAAAGTGTTATGATTATCCAAAATAATGTCTCAAAAGAGTTATGAATTGATTAACAATAATCTCAAAGATTAAAGAATCTAAGTGAAGGAATCTATATAATTAAGTGTGGCAGCTCAGGGGAGAAAGCCTAGCATGGGCCGATCCCTATTGGTATAGAAGGGTGGCAGCTCAGGGGCAAAAGCCTAGCATGGGCCGATCCCAAGTTGTGTAATTATGAGGACCGCATCACAGGGGTTAATACGCCTAGCATGGGTCATCCTCTTCTACCACTGATCAGCTGGTCACTTGTATCACATGTCCAACAAAGATTATAACATACAAAAAGGTAAAGAAAAGAATGTAGCTTACTTGATTCCACAAGAGTAAGCAAAGGTGGTCTTCTCTCCTAATCTATGCACTCATATGTTGCTACTTGATTTCATTTGAGCCTTGTATTACATATACTATTTGCCTTACATATTCAGTACATTTTTCATACTAACGTCCCGTATTGGGACGCTGCATTTCATGCTGCAGGCTCAGGTACTCCAGCTAGTAGACCTCCTCAGTAGGAGCACTCGAAATTCTGCTACTTTTGGTGAGCTCCAAGTTAATTCGGAGCTTTATTGAGTCCTTGGTAAATTCATTTGGTATTGTATCATAGTTAAGGGTAAGGCGGGGTCTGTCCCGACCTACTCTAGTCTTCTATCTTTTAGAGGCTTTGTAGACGTATTTACATGGTTCAGTTGTGTCTTAAGGAGTTGTGGCCACGACGGCCATGTATTGTACATAAATTTTGGACCTACTTACGTTATTTTGTATCGCTGCATCCTAAGTTAACTTATCTCAATTGTTTTATTATATGCTCAGTAAGAACAGGTTGCAGGTTGGTTCTCTCGGGCCTTTAGGGCATCGGGTGCTTGTCCGTCTTAATGGGTTTTGAGGCGTGACAAAACCAAACCTAGACAAACCACCAAACAGGGGCAACCAGTTGTAATATTTGACATGCATGATTATATGCATACCATTACAGTTGACTGCAAATATACTTTGGTTGGGAAGCTTAGCACTACTATGCCTAAAGTGGACCTGATTAGAAAAAGCTTCATCCAACAGACTCAGCTTAATGGGGTGGGGGGGTCAACATTGCTCACTATAATGCCAAACATGTTTTCATTGATTTCCAAAATGAGCTTGACTACAACACTGTTTGGACTCAACAGAGAATGACCATAGAGGGCAAATTAATGAGGATTCAGGCTTGGACTCCTTTCTTTACCCCTGAAGACGAGACTCTTATTGTACCAGTTTGGATTCTACTTCCTGGATTACCCTGGCACTGCTTCAAAAAACCCTTCCTCATCCCTCTTCTAGAAATTGTAGGAAAGGTTCTTTACTTGGACACAACATCCATCAAGAGATCAAGGGCAGGGATGGCTAAAGTCAAGATGCAAATTGACCTAACCAAACCTAGACCTAGGCATGTGTGGATTGGTCTTGATAATGATGATGATACCATAGGTGTTTGGCAGCCTGTTGAATATGAGAATATTCCCCCTTACTGTGAATATTGTAGACATCAAGGTCATGATATAGAAGAATGCAAAGTCAGGATGAGAGATGAGGAGTACAGACAAAGGAAGGAACAGGAGAATGACAAGAGGAATATAAATAAAGGAAAACAGAATAACAAACGAAAGGAAGTAATGCAGAACAAAACAAAGGAAGGTATGGATCAATTGCAGAAAAAAGATAAAGAACGTGATAAGCAACAATAACCTATGCAGCAAAAAGAGGAGGAATGACATACTCAAAGGAGAATATATCAAAGAGCCCAAGAATAGATAGGACAAAAAGTTGTTTAGAGGCCTACTTCAACTTCAGAGCATGCAGCAAAAGACAACTAATAGAACCAAGTCCAACAGCAGGTATTACTACTAATCATTATAACAATATCTTTAATAAACTAACCATGTAGGAGGAGGATCTTAATACAAAACAGGAAACAAATCAGGAGAGAAACACAAGGCAGGGAAATCAAGACATGGAGGAAATGAGAAGCAGACCAAACCAACAACAACTGAAGCACCAAAAAGAAGGGAGAAATAACAATGCAGGTATCATAGCTGAAAACCCTATCTCTAGTAAACTGCATATAAATGAGATTATGATGGATGTAGGTGATGGAGGTATAGAAGGGGGATGTCAGGAGAACATTACTAACATGCAGGAAGGGGTAACCAAAGGGGGGAACCTACCTCATGATGGGCATGAGGAGGAATACACTGACCAAAACTCTGACCTTATAGACCAAAATACCAAGAAAAAGCAACAAAAAGAGGACACACAGAAGATTCATGAAAAGGAACAACAAATTAAAAACAGGCCCACAAGCAACAAGCATATTCACAGGGAAAACAGAACAGGGAATCTGAAGGCATGGTGTCTCAAAATAGGAATAACAGTGAAAAGGAGATGGGCAACAATGTTACTAAAGGTAATGTAGAAAAAACCCCAAAGAGCAAAAACAAACCTAGCAAACAAAAAAGAGATGCTGCCAAGAGAAAACTGAACAAACAACAAGATGCAGTTCATAAAAAGCAACAGGAAAGGAGAGTAGATACAGGAAATGAGTCTGTGGAGCGGGATAGTAAATAGGGATAGAATAACACTTTGTATCAGACCAAAATTTTGATAGCACCTCCTAGGGTACCACCAGATAAAGAACATGGCAGTCCCTTTGATTGATTAATATGAGGTTAGCAACTCAGAAGATGAAGTGGACAGGAATAATCAATATGTCCAGGAACCTGATGATGATGATGAGACTAGTGATGCTTTGATAATAGCATTTAGTCCTCAAAATGATTAGTACATGGAAGAGGAAATTCAACAGGTGACTCAAAATCAAGGTTTATCTACAAGGGGATTGAAGCATAACAAATTTCATTTCCAAAATCATAATATAAAAACTGTCACTGCTGTCAGACCAAACACAAGGCTTTTCTCCTCTAGAGTTTCCTAATGATAAGTACAATCATATGGAATGTGAGGGGGATCAACACTCAGGGAGTCATGGAAAAAATCATAATGTTCAAGAAAATGCACCACTTAGCCATTATTGCTATCCTTGAGCCTTGTGCAGATAGTGGTAATGTGATGAATTTCAAGAATCAACTAGCCATGGACAATGCAGTAACCAACTGCAATGGTAAAATATGGCTATTCTGGAATGGTGATGTTGACTGTGTTGTTAGAGATCAGGATGAGCAGCAAACTACCTGTGATATTAATCACAATGAGCTTCAAAAACAATTCACCATGACATTTGTCTATGCCAAATGTAAAGAAGACCTAAGAAGACCTCTATGGGATAAAATGCTCCAACAAGCTGAGATAGAGGACAAACCTTGGTGTTCAGTGGGGGATTACAATGTTATAAGTTCTACTGAGGAAACATTTGGGGGAATTCCATACAATATCAAAAAATGTTTGCATTTCATTGCCATTATTGAAGCATGTGGACTTATGGACATTGGATTTAGTGGCCAAAAATACACTTGGTCCAATAATAGAGGCATCACTCTAAGAATATGGAAGAGACTTGACTGAGGTCTTATAAATGATACTTGGCTGGAAACAATACCCCAAACCACTATTACTCACCTTCCTTCCACTGGTTCTGATCATTGTCCACTGTTATTGGAGATAATCAACAATGAAGGGAGTCACACCAAGTACTTGAAATTCCTTATTTGTTGGGTGCATAGCCCTAACTTCCTAGGAACTGTGAAAGCTTGTTGGGAGAGAGAGGTGACTGGTAATAATATGTGGAGATTCCACCAAAAATGAAAAGACTCTCTAACACTCTAAGTAATTGGTCCAAAAAGGAATTTGGAGACATCTTTCTGAAAGCTAAAGAATTTGAAGGAAAGGTTAAAGATGCTGAGGAAAATTTAATCCAAAGCAACTGTGATACCAACACAGAGACTCTACATGAACTAATATCCAAGTATATTAGATATCTCAAGTTGGAGGATTCCATCATGAAACAAAAATCTCAGTTGCAATGGTTCAAGGAGGGGGATACAAATTCTAAATTCTTCCATTCCTGGATAAGGGGTAGAAGGAGAAAACTGTTCATTCACATAATTCAAGAAAATGGGGAATGGATCCAGGGAGATGAAAACATTGGTAAGGCTGCCTGTGAATACTTTCAACAAATGTTTACAGGTGATAACAAAAGTATCAATGAAGGAAACCTTGAATGCATCCCTAGAATGGTAAATCAGGAGCGAAATGACAGGCTTACTTCTCATCCTACTATGACAGAATTACAAGAAGTGGTCTTGTCCATGAATCCTCAATCTGCAGCAGGGCCAGATGGCATGAATGGATATTTTTTCCAAAAATGTTGGCACATTATCAATCAAGACCTGATGGGAGTGGTTTTGGCCTTTTTCAGTGGCCAAGAAATCCCTAAGTACTTTTCTCACTCCTGTATTATACTTCTACCCAAGGTGAGTAACCCTAAAAAGTTGAAAGAGTTCAGGCCTATTAGCTTGAGCAATTTCATTAGAAAAATCATCTCCAAGTTGTTGAGTACAAGATTGAGTCCTATTCTACCTAGTTTGATCTTCCTCAATCAGTCTGGTTTTGTGAAGGGTAGAAGTATAACTGAAAATATCATGTTGGCTCAGGAAATCATTCACCAGATTAAAAAGCCTAACATAGGTAGTAATGTCATTATAAAGCTACACATGGCTAAGGCCTATGACAGAGTATCTTGGTCTTATTAATGTCTGGTCCTAAGGCAGATGGGATTTGAGGAAACATTCATAGACATGGTTTGGAGAACCATGGCTTATAATGGGTATTCTATCATAATTAATGGAAAAAGATTTTGTTTTTTCCAGTCATCTAGGGGCCTCAAGCAAGGTGACCCCCTTTCCACTACCCTATTTATTTTAGGTGCAGAGATGCTTTAGATCCTTAAATGGATTACAAAATCATCATGACTACCATGGTTTTTTTCAAAGAAGGAAGGGCCCCCAAGGTGAACCATATGAGTTTTGCTGATGATTCCATCCTGTTTACTTCAGGAAGAGCTAAATCTTTCCAACTCATCATGCAGACTCTCAAAAGTTATGAAGACACATCAGGTCAAATGATCAACTGTGAAAAAAGTCATTTCATGATACATCAAAATGTGTTTGACAATACAAAAGAAAGAACTAAAAGGATCACTGGTTTCAAGCACAGATAAGGTATTATCACATATCTGGGGTGCCCACTTTTTGTGGGCAGGCCTAGGATTGCCTATTTTTCTGACCTTGTAAATAAAGTGATTTGCAGGATTACAGGGTGGCAAACTAAGCAATTAAACTATGGTGGCAGAGATGTGTTGATTAAACATGTCCTTTAAGCTCTTCCCATTCATTTACTCTCTGCTATTACTCCTCCCTCCACAGTTCTCAAGCAAATACAGATGTTGATGGCAGACTTCTACTGGGGATGGAAAAGTGATAAGAAAAAATACCATTGGGCCTCCTAGAAGAATCTCAGCTACCCTACTGATGAGTGAGGGGTAGGAATGAGGAACTTGAAAGATGTGTGGTTAGCATTCCAATATAAGCAATGCTGGATCTTTAGGACTAAGCACAAACTGTTGGGAGATTTTATCAAAGCCAAATACTGCCAAAGGTCAAACCCCATCTGCAAAAATGGGACTTTGGGGATTCTTTTAATAGGAAGCATATGATGAACAACAGGAATAACATTGAGCAGCACATTCAATGGAAGCTTAACTCTGGGAACTGCTCCTTTTGGTGGGACAATTGGCTTGGTGAAGGTCATCTTGCTCAGTTTTCCAGCAACAGACACATGTTTGACAATAGGAATGTAGCTAATTTTTGGGTCGATGGCCAGTGGAACTACCAATTATTGATTCAACAGGCTCCTTCTATTCAACTTGCCAATATCCTAGCAATAACAATTCCCCAACAATAGCTCCCTGACCAAGCTTTTTGGAAAGCCAACTCCAATGGCATGTTTACTTGTTCTTCATCTTGGAATGAAATCAGGGAAAAAAGAACTAAATCTCAGTTAAATTCTCTCATATGGCACAATCATATACCATTTAAAGCCTCCTTTCTCCTCTGGAGGGCTTGAAATGGGAAGCTGCCTACTAATGAAAAATTAATCAATTTTGAAATAGAGTCTACTTATTGTTTTTGTTGCAGGAACAGGCCAGGATCAGACACAATCAATCACATCTTCAACAACGGTGATCTTGCTGTTGAAGTCTGGAAAAGTTTTGCAAATAGATCAGGGGTGAAAACTAACCACAGTTCCCTGAAACAACTTATAACTCAATGGTGGACAATGAAGCACTAAAATGAAGCTCATAAGCTCATCTTACAAGCCACCCCTATCCTCATCTGTTGTAACCTATGGAAAAACAAATGTGCTTGTAAATATGGGGCCAAAACCTCTAACAGCACTAGAGTCAGGTATGCCATCTATAATAATAACTATAAACTAATAATTTCTATCTTTCCTCAGGTAAACTGGCCTCCTACATAGTGTGGAATCATATAGCTTGCTGAAAGGTGTATACAGATTACAAAAGTACAGAAGACATCTTGGACAAGACCACCTGATATATGGATCAAAATCAACACAGATGGGTGTTCACTTGATAATCCAGGGAAGATAGGGGCAGGAGGAATACTGAGAGATTAGGAAGGAAAGGTGATACTAAACTATACCACACCCCTTGGAAATGGTACAAACAATCAAGCAGAGATAGGTGCAGCCATATTTGGAATGACTTTGGGCATTGGAATTAGGCTACAGGAAAATTATTTTGGAGATGGACTCTATGTTAATTGTCAATTGCATCCTACAAAAAGCTACACCTCAATGGAGTATATGCGATGAGCTGGACAGACTGAGAGGCCTCATCTCCCAAACTCAAGACTTTAAATGTACACATATCTTCAAGGAAGCAAATTGGGTGGCTGATGCATTGTCCAAACATAGCCACAGAATCAATAGTCTTGAAATATACTGCAGCAGGCAAGAACTACCTAAAGAGGCAAAAGCTTATTACCAGCTAGACCTACTGGAGATGCCAAGCTTCAGAAGGAAAAAGACTAAGAAGATTAAAGAACCCCCTTGAACATCTTACTAGCTTTTCAACTAATCTATAATTCAAGTTATAACTCTGTTGAATAGTTTAAGTTAGGTGTTTATTTTTGAGCTTGTAAAGGGAGAGTTTCCCTAGTTTAAGCTTCCTAGATTCTATGTACGGAGAGGAGTCCTCTCTTCTAGGTACTTAGAATTTTTGGAATCACCATTGTGTAAGGTGAGGAGTATAGTTTCTGTTGGAAATTGACTCCAAGCCATCATAGGTATGGAGGTAAGGTTATGCCCCTTCCTTGTAAGTGTTTTTTTCTGGAATGGTAAGGCCTGGGGTGTTGCTAAGCCCCTACCCCTCTAAGGGTTTTAAAATAATAATAAAAAAAACCAAAATACCAAAACCCTAACATTAAACACTAAACCATAGATTTAAACTAAAAATCCTAAACCCCAAAACCTAAAATATAAAAATAAAACTAAACCCTAACCCTAACCCTAACCCTATCCCTAACACGAACCCTAACCCTAACCCTAACCCTATCCTTAACCCTAACCCTAAGACCTAAACCCTAATCACAAAGTCCAAAATACCAAGACCCCAACATTAAACACAAAACCATAGATATTACAACTCAAATCCTTAACCCCAAACCCTAAAACCTACAAAAAAAAACTATAACCTAACCCTACTATAAAACCTAAACCCCAAGCCAAAAATACCAAAAACCAAACATTAAACACTTAACATTGATATTAAACCTCAAATCCTAAAACCTCAACACAGAAACCTTTAAAAAATAACCAAAATCCTAACCCTAACCAAAAACACGAAACCCTAACCCCTAAATACAAAGACACAAACATTAAATACTATATCATAGATTTTAAACCTCAAATGTTAAACACTAAACCATAAAACCTAAAGAAAAACCTACACCCTAACCCTAATCCTAACCCTAACCCTAATCCTAAACCATAAACGCTAAACCCTAAGTCCAAAAAAAACCCTAAATCCCAAATACAAAAATCTAAACATTAAACACTAAACCATAGATTTTAAACCTCAAATCCTAAACCAAAACCCCTAAAATCTAAAAAAAAAAACTAAACCCTAACCCTAACCCTAAACCATTAACCCGAAACCCCAAGCCCAAAAGATTATACGCACCATTTTCCGAATTTTTTCTCTCTCTAAAATTTTCTCTCTCTTCGCGGACGCTCTCTCTTCTCGCTACAGTAACTGCCAGCGCGTCAATGGCGCGTGAGCCGCCGGCAGTCGTCAAATGGCCACCGGACCAAAACCAGAAGGAGCGCCATGGAAATGACTTACCACTAAGCAATGACACGCCCCAAGAACAAGCTCAGAACGCCTCAAAATCGCAGGAGAAAAATGCGATGAGAACTGCGATTTCGGAAGAGGAGTTCGACGAATATCGCGAAAATATTTCCCAACGAATCTCTGGGTGGAATCGAGAAGAAAGGATAATGGAAATGGAGACACCACATCAAGATCTACCACATATCCAAAAAGCAGGTAATTCCATCGTCACAATTCGTCTAAATCGACAAGAGAAATTAGACGGAGTCGCGAGTGCGCCGCCGGATTTGCGAACTCATATTCGAGGGTCTTCAAGTCCAATTCGTTTGGAATTGACCACTGGGGTTTGTTCTCCCAATGATGAGGCACATGTCACCCAAATTTCGACTGAAATGGACGGAGAATTCGCCGGCGCAAAGAACTCCGGTGAAGACAGAGCTCAAATTGCCGGAATTCATGGAAGCTCACTGAAACAGACTGGTTCTTAGGCCCAAAACGTTGAATCAACAGATACTACCAGCCAGCTTAACAAGGTAATCAATAACAACCATTATCAAGTAATATCCAATGATCTTCAATCCAATGCTCAACAGGGAAGACACCAAAATGCAGGGGAAACATCAAATAGTGCTCAGAGGGATAAACAACACATCAATGTTGTTGTTTCCCGAGCAATGGAAACAACAACAATGATCAATGAAAACAAATCTCAGCGTAAGGAGAATTCGACTGAGCAGCAGGGAAATAACATGATGAGCAGGGGGACACTTTCAGCAAGCTGAACAAATGAAACTTCCAGGTTCTCTTTTGCAATGACTGATAATTCATCACATCTAACTCCTAATTTTAATGCAGGTAATCCACAGAAGGCGTATAACAAAGAGGATAATGGAGAAAAGGAAAGGAAAGCAGAGGATAAAAGGCAGGAACAAGCTAAAGGAAACTCTGATCAACCACACAAGCAAGAGCACAATAATTCAAAGGAACAAAGGAAGGTTGTAAGAGACAAACATAATTCAAAACAAGGCCAAGGGAGTCATGGGAAGCAACCTGAGCAAGCCAAGCAGACTTACAGGCAGGGAGAAGGTAATTCTGATGATCAAATTAATAGAGCAAATGAGGAGTATCACAACAACTTTCCCAAAATATCCAATAACTATTCGAGGTATGAACATACTTCCCAAACTGATAGAACTAATAAGCATGGTGGTCTGGATGGTCATGTAGCTACTAGACAGCCTAATAATCAGCAGCAACATCAACAGCCTACCAACAATCCCAAAAAACACCAAACTCAGAACCTGCTCCCTACACTGTGGTCCAGTCCTTTGCTGCTAGGTTGAGGTATAATCAGGCAAAAAATGAAACTCCTATTGTACTGAATGAACTTGTCCATACTACTAAACAAGGTTTCCCTATTGTACTCATTGATGAAAATGATTATTATGTTAAGCTGGCTGAGATTTGTAAATATACTCTTGTTGGCAAATTTACTAATACAATGCCTAGAATGGAGCAAGTAAGAAAGAGTTTCATTTTACAAACTCAGCTGATGGGGGGGTGTTAACATCACACATTTCAACTCTAGGCATGTTTACATTGATCTAGACAATGAACTTGACTACCAAACTGTTTGGACAAAACTGAAAATGAACATTGAAGGACAGGCTATGAGAATCCAATCTTGGACCCCTGATTTTACACCTGATGAGGAAACACCTATAGTTCCTATATGGGTGTCTATTCCAGGCCTCCCCTGGCACTGCTACAACAAAGTTTTCCTATCAACTATTTTGGAGAGTATTGGTAAAGTACTGTTCTTGGACTCACCTACCTCACAAAGAACTAGAGGAAGTACCACTAGAGTCAAGGTTCAGGTGGATCTTACTAAGGAAAGACCTTCTCATGTCTGGCTAGGATTCAAATATTCAAACCCCAACAATGGAAGATGGTTAAAAGTTGAATATGAAGGGATCCCAAGTTACTGCTTCTACTGTAAACACCAAGGCCACAAGGATGAAGAGTGCACAATCAAAAGAAGGGATGAGGAGATCAAGAAAAGAAAGGAACTGCAAATGAACAAAAACAGTAAGGAAAAAGAGGGTTCTGATAAGCTACAAGAACAAGGAAAGAGAGCAATGGAGGATACAACAAAATCATCAATTCAACAAAACAAAAACCAAAAGGGAAGAACTGGAAAAGAGGATGATCATGATCAACCAAAAACACAAATGACAGACCAACAACAAAGGCAAAACACTCACAAGCAAGAAAAACAGAAGCAACA